>VDFB02188388.1:0-59182 GCA_007258455.2 Sequoia sempervirens
GGTTCTTCATCAGCTGGGTCAAATGGCAATTCAACAAATAGGTTTTCAGCAAATGGATTGATATCTTGGTCTCCTTCTTCCTCAAATAGATTATAAGCTAGTTCAGGATTATGATCAATAAATGGAAGGTCAGGAAGGAATCTTCCCAGAGCGTCTCTTCTTCTATGCATGCAATAGAATGAATGGTGAATTGAAGGATTTTGAAAATGTTTGAATAACAGACTAAACTACCGCTAAAAATGACTTTTGACATGTTCTTAGTTTGACACCATCCCCAGAAATGGCGCAAAAAATGGTCGTGCCCACAAAAGGATATGAAAATCATGACAAAACATATCCTATGAATTGGACATTCCAGCAGGCGACTAATATCTTTTCATGGTCGTTCATTTACTTGTTAAACCAAGGAACGTATACTTGAAATGCAGCGGCATTGTATGTGCACTAAGAACCAGTTTCAGTCACAACCTATCAAAAATAAATACTTGGAAAGAATTCTACCTACGTTATAGGAAGGTAATGCAAAGTTCTCTTAACTCAACCATAATTTAACTAAAGCAGAAATCATAACAACTACGACTGAGAAACAAACTATGAACTAGCCTTATGCTGCAGGAACAGACATAGGGATGGATTCCCAATGCTGCAGGAACAATATAAGACTGATTTTGCACAGAAACTTCAAGAATGAAATCTAACTTATGATCAACAGAAAATGAACAACTAACTAACTAACTACAGATACTTACTAAGTGGGCCCCCTTAGCAAGCATCAACTAATTATGCTAGTATTGAAATCAGAAGTTCATCAGGTTTTATTCATAAACTCAGAATGGTATACATTATTCTGCTCATATGAAAAATAACACAAAACTCTATCTCTTATTATCATACTAACTCTTTCATGATATCATTTCTATCTCATTATGCTTGCTCACTCGTGCAGGAGGAACAGTTATTTAAATCAAGGAAACAACTAACTAACTAGCCCTAACAGAGAAAGATGTGGATGTAAATGTATCCTGGAATTGAGGAACAGATTAAATAAATGAACTTATCCACTCAACATGATTCAGAGAGAATTCAGCATTCCACTCTTTCCAAATTAATTAACATTTAAATTCCTTCCCAACAATTTTGGTCAAATAGTCTTCGCCAGAATAACTTCCTTGAAGTCGTGTAGGAAATGGACTTTACTGCAAGGTCGACACTGATACATTTTGATCAATTTTTCGACGACTGGTCGTCAGAATTCCAATGGCTGTTTGTCGCTGTTATTGCGTTGAAATTTTGACGGCATTTGAAATGTCAAAATTCTAGCCCAGCATCCGATGTATCAGTGTGAGATCAGCTGCACTTGACTCATTCATACTTTCTTCAACAACCTACGAAACACCAGGCAATAGAAAACATGCATGGCAACTACACGATATTCATTTATTAATCACATATCAAATTTACTTCATTATTCAAAAACTACATGCGTTATACCAGTCATTTGGGATGTCAAACAGGGTAATAAATATAGACATATCAACATGATAGGATATAAGAATATCAAAGTGTATTGCTACAGGATATCCCCCAATAAAAGGTTTCTAAAGAGTTAAACAACCATGAACAAAAAAGTAAGGGTATTAAAAGTACACCATGATACCCAAATTATGAGCATATTTTGGGCTCATCACTTGCAACCTTATCTATTTTTCCTCAAGTGAAGATCCTTTCTCTATAGAGTTTTCTTCATCCCTCTATGGGTTCTTTAGGATCCTTACATCATCTCTCCTCCCTACCTTTCTTGATACTCTTTTATTATTTTTAATGTGTAATGCAATCTTGAAAACCTCTCAATGTTTGGGAATTCTTGTCTCACAGTAGATAACTCACTTTTGAATCAAATGCATTGCAATAATTAACCAAACACACATTATCTTTCAACCTAAAGTCAATAGGTAACCTATTAATAGCTTTCTAAAATATGGTATTGAAATTAGTAACCATTTCATTGGATCCTTTATAGATATTATTAAACTCACTAAGCAAGAAACTTACATTTGTCTTATTGCTATATTGTTCTCTAAATATCCTTTTAAATTCCTCCCATGACCCAATTTTTTTTGCTAGTAAAGATCTATACCATTCCTTTATATCTTTAGTGAGTGACTACATAAATATTTTCATCATAACATCTTTAGCTGCAACCTCAAAGTTATCCATGATGTTAACAAACGGCAGAGTAAATAAAATACCCCTTTCTCCCATGTACTTTAGGCTTTGTTAAACCTGGGAGGGTGATCCCAATAGTATATTTAAAGGTACTTGTGTGCTGAAGTACCAAATACACTATAAATAGATGTTTCTCCTTTAGATGTTTAATCGACACAATACTACAAAGGCTTGGCTCACCTCTACAGTAATGTCTAATTGAAACATGAGAAATGTAATAAAATAAGCTCAACACACAAAAAAACTAACAATGAAATTTGATTTAAAAGATGATCAGCTGATGTATTAACTAACACATGTAACATGAATAACACACTTAGATCAATGCCTCATCCTTGGAACGAAGTCTACTCAAACACATACATAATCTGATGACAATTTTCACACCTGACAATATATGAAGCTCTGAAATGTTGCATTATAGCATTTCAACATTATGTTTTAACCTTTACTTCTTACTAGCATCTTAGCACTCAGCCTAACATAAACTAATAGCTTCACTCAAGTATTTACGTACATTATTTCAATGGAAAAGCAAGAATAAAACTAAACATCCACTAGAATTCAATGGAGATGAATAAAATAATTCTTGATTATGTTATTCATAATTTATAAAACCAATACATAGGAGAGTAAAATAGTCTCAAATTTGAAACATTCAGCATTATTTTGCCAGTATTGTACCCAAAATTACATAAATATTGATAGACTCATATCCTAAAACTTAACTCTAAAATGCTTTGTATTCACACTACTGTATTTTTTGTGTTAAATTACATAATAGCCTCTCTTTTGAATGAGGCAGAAAGATAACATTTAAGGAGACACAAGAACCCTAAATGTTCATCAGAAGAAAACAGTTGGCACATTCTGGTTCATTGATCTTCAACTCCCTTTGCTTGTAGAACAATCTTCAACCTACTCTTTCTTTTCTTGCTCCTCATCCCACTTCCCTTCAACAAAAAAATATTCTTCCTTTCTAGAAGCTTCATACCTCATCATTCCCCTTTGTTTGACTATAAAAACCACCTGCACTGTTCACTTACCTTTTTCCTTCAAAATATTTTATTCTCTTTTGTTCATTTTCACCATAATTTTCTCGAGAAGTTTTTACGACAACAAAATAAAATTTTATTTTATGTGTGAAGACTCCCAGTAGCCACAATCAAACATCTCCAATTTGGTGTGAGAGATGAAAATAAAATCAATGATGGGCGATGGACACAACAACCATTGCTCATCGCTAATTTCAACTCACTTTTCCACTGAAAAATGGAGATGAGCATTGTTCTAGTGAACATTCAAAAGTTCCTCCAGTTAATGAGAAACAAAATTTTAGTTTCCCTTTGCACAATAATAATTGAAAATTCATGTTTTAATTGTTCACATGCTTCCATCGCTTATCGCTATTGCCGAAAGAACATGGAGAAACCAGTGAGAAACAAAATTTTAGTTTCCCTTTGTGCAATAATAATTGAAAATTCACGTTTTAACTGTTCATGTGATTCCATCGCTTATCGCTATTGCATAAAGAACATGGAGAAACTGATGATGCCCGATGAAGAAGCCAACCATGGTCTCGCCTATCGCCAATGTGCAACAAGAAAGGGCCTACGAATCCGTGATGGGCAATGAGAGGACATAGCCATGGCACCATCACTGATTCAAATAGGAAATGCAAATCAAAATGGTGATCTGTGATGACGTTCTGGCGTGAAATCGTGCTGCCATGCTGCCGTGATTTCAAAATATCAAAAGTAAGAATTAAAATTTCTTTCCCTTATGAACATTTGAAATGTGTTTTATATTTTCCCCTTTGTATTTGCACAATATTTAAAATATTCAAAATATTTTAAATATTGACATTTGAATTTTTAGAAGAATTTTGACTTCTAATTATGCCTGCGGACCAAATGGAGAAATTTATTGTGGACAAACGGTGACACTTGGAGTAGAGATTTTTTGTGTGCGGCCATAATCAATTGTTTAGAGAAAACCAATTTGGTCAAATTTTTCCCATCTCTTAAAATTTAGGGACCTCCTTTGTAAACTGCCCCTGGGACGTGTTTGCCACAACAGAAGTACATTAAAATAATGTATCAAATGACCTCTGATCTTATTGAAAATGGGGTTGTAGAGGTTTCAAATGAAAAAAAGAAATTGGAACTTTTTGGGACACCATTTTTGGCCATATTGCGATAAAATAAAAACAATTAAATAACCCATCAAAACTTATCCTTGGAGCTTGAAACTGAGTAGGCATGTTACCATTTGACCCAAGAATTCATTGCAAGAAACGGAATGGAAAAATGATTCCTGAAGTGAAAGATATTAAATACCAAAGTGACTCACTTAGGATTTTGTGCAATTGCTGATTCTGAAACACTGAAAAAGTTCATCTAGAATAGGCTTTGAAAAATATCAAATGAGGAGCTGGAGGGATACAAACTGGAAAAGTGGTGGATAATTATATAGAAAATCATGGGGAACATTCACTTTTATGTGCAGGTCATTAGGTTGCAAAATAAAAATTCAAATGTGATGCCACTTTCTTCAGATTTACACAGTTCAGTTTGCAAATCTGAACTTTTTGCAAACGGATTCAGGCTGAAAAACTTGGCAAATGGATTCATGGGTTTATTCCAACTGACAAGGGGCTTCATTACGGTGTAAATAATTATTGAAAAATATCAATTGGGCTTAATACTCATAAGGCACAAAGATACAACATCACAAAGATGTCCTACTCAGAAAGGTGTAACATGTGCAAACAACAAACCAACTTCTAAGCCTCTAGACAGGGGCATAAATTTTTTATTAAAACTGATCATGTGAAGCTGTAAATGGACATATGGCATCTCCAATAGGTGTTCAACAGTTCCCCAAAGTGATTTTTCATGACAATCCATGGGTGTCAAATTAGAAGCTCCCAAAGTGAGCTCCTTAGGCTTATTCTGCAGGGTACTTCTGAGTGCATTAGGCAAAATTTTACTTGGTCCCTCAAAATTTAGCCAAATTTTGTAGGTCCCAACAAATTCACCACAAATATTAGATTGCAAAATGTTAACTCAAGAATGGGTCACCCATATCATAATGTGATTACTAATGCAGTGGACACATCATTGACTCAAGTTGACTTCTTGAAAAATAAAATGCTAGCACTAGAAAGACAAGTTGACAATATGAAAGTATCAATGAAGAAAACCTACTCCTCCACACAATAGCTATGTCTATATCATTTTGACAAGAGCATATATATGCCTCCCTTTCCTCACAACTATGTTATTCCAAATTTCACTAAATATAGAGGAAAGGGAAGTCCAATCGAACTGTGAGGGAGTTTCACATGGCTTGCATAGATATTTTATTTGAACATACATACCTAATGATATTTTTCCCAAGAAGTCTCAGAAGACAATCACTTTAATGGTTTACCCATTTACCAACAGGGATACGAACATGGGATGAGTTAAACAACAAATTTGTGACATATTTTTCCTACAACATTGAAAATGACATTATCATAGCCACATTATTTCAAACCAAGCAAGAAGAAGGTGAAACTTTCATATCATTCTTCCAAAGATGGAGAGGCTTGGCTAGTAGGTGTCCTTGTGAGATACTTGAGAAACAAAAAGTTGTCATGTTTGTGGAAAACTTGGTCACAAAATTGAAATACCAACTCAAAGTCCATTGTTGTACTACTTTTTTTGACCTTGTGGAGAAAGCAACTACCCTTGAAAAGAAAATTATTGCAAAAGGGGAAATCAAAATTTTCAATAAGACTCAAAATGCCTAGAGTACCTCAAACGACAAAACAAACTATTGGCCTCACAATAAGAATGTCACAAATGATGGAGTTGTAGGTGAAAAGATAATAAACAAAACTGGTCCTATGCTCACTCTCAAAGGACCTAATACAAAAAATAACCTACCACATGTTCTTGAGAAAAAAAATGTAATTCAAAATAACCAAGAACATGGACCTAAAAGAAACTTTCAACCTAGATGCAAATATACTCCCTTACCTTAGGGAAACCCATCAAATCCATCTTGAGACAAAATTTGCAATCAAATTTCATATGACGTCCAGAGGTGAAACATTATGACCTACGGCCTTTCAAATCATCTTGGTGGGATGACAACGATTTTTGTGACTATCACCATACAAAAGGACATAAGACTTCGTCATGTGAACAACCCAGAAACATAATCTAGGACCTTATAAAAAATGGTGTCATAGAGGTAGAAATCCATTAGGAAAGTTCAAATACTAATCATACCATCTTTAAAAATCCTTTGCATGACCATGGGATGGGGAAAGCATGTAGTTCCAGTACAAAGACTAATGAAAAAACTGATTATACCCGTGTCACTCATGAATATATCATAAACAATATTTGAACCTTGGATGAGAATGTCAATACCATCACAATCAAGAAACTAGCAAAATGTGCAGTCACAATATGACGAACAAAGGTGACCTTACAAGGTGCTCCTCTAAATAGCAACCAAGAGCCCAATATAATATTTTAGACCATTTTTGGAAGACAACTACCTAGATATCTATCCTTGAGCTACTTTCAATAGATTCCTAAACACAAAGAAATACTGGATAAAGCATTGGAAGACACTTCCATTCCCTTAGACCTTGATGTCAATTGATTCAATGAAATGATGGGATACTTAGCCAATACCCATCATATCACCTTTTCCAATCAATATTTCTCCTCACAAAAGTCTAATCATAATAACCATTTAAACTTAGAATTCTATATCAATAAACATAAAATACAACGAGTCTTGGTAGATGGCGGAGCGAGATTGTATATTTGCACTTTAAAACTAGTTACAAAATTAGGTTTATCAAAAGCTTTCATGGAATCATCAAAGAGCATTATCATAAAGGCTTACAATGATGTAGAGCACTCTTACAAGGGTGTCATATCACTACCTATAAGATTTTGTCGCACTATATTGTGATGGAGCAAAGTTCCAAATCACCTAGGAACAACCTACAACTCAACCCTCATAGCCAAGAACATAATAATCACGAAATATGTGATAAAATTTATTAAAAGTTAAGATGATAAAATACATTATAATATAGGCTTCTAAAGCCATGAAAAAAGCTAAATGGGTGAGCAACTAGCCAATATAGGAATACAAGAAAGAAATGTAATTTTCTGATTTAATAAATTAAATGCAACTAAACTATAGTCTACCTAAGTAAAATTTAAATAAATATGCATTTACTCTAACACCCCCCTTAAGTGCAACTTAGGGAGAATGAAAATGTAAAAATGAAGATGCAGTATGGGTCTCAGCTATGCAACCATGTTAGCTACCCATTACAACTACAAAAAGAAATCTGTCACAATCGGAGAAAAGGAGAAAAACCCTTTGGAAAAAAAAACCCTCTCCAAAAGAGAGAAAATAATAAAAAAATGATGCATGGATGGAGGACTCAATCGCACCCCCAAGGACTACATACATCATGAAAATGATAAAGGACAATGAAGCCCTCGTATAATTGATAATCTCTTGCACTAATGGTAAAACATTATCCAATGCATACAAACTTCTCTCCCTTTAGGAAGAAACAAGGACACAAATAAATGCAAGAAGGATGGTGTCTTTGAAAACTATCCACACGTCTCCTTTTCCAAGTATGATGATGTCATCAACCAATCAAGGACTTGCCTGGAAGATGGAAAACTCAGACAATGTGAAAGCATATAAGGAACAAATTCCAAAGATGATAAATAATAGCCTCCAAACAAATATGAAGAACAATAAGATAACAAGGTGGATGCTTAGTATGCCTATGCATAAGCAATCTCCACATTATAGATAGGTGGTGTTGATGTGTTTTTTATGCACTTCTCAACATAGGCAGTGCGTAGGTGCACTACCTCTCTTGAAAGACAATCTTCCACAATCAGACTACAGAACACTATCCCAAGGTCTCTAATGTCAGGTCTTGACAGTACTTGGAATATCTCAGTTGTTTGATGTGATTTGCTGGAATCACAAGGCAGTCTTACATAGGAAATACAAAGCATGGGAGGCTAGATCTTTAAGTGGAGTTCTTGGGATGAAAGAGTTGTTATGCATTAGCTGTAGGTTGAAACAACATATCTAGACTCCATATTGTCATTAGATTTGGCTTTACAATGTGCAATGAACCTTAGCATAGGTTACTCATTAAAAAAAAAAAGGAAAAGAAGCCAAGGAAGAGGGAAAATTCCTAAATCTACAATTAACCGTGAATAGTGACAATAGAGTTCCTACAATGGACAGCCTCTTAAAACAATATCCCACTTAACTAGAGATCTCATAGTATCATGGAACTTGTGCTATCTTCTAAGCTCTGCAAATGCTTTGTCCTTCATTCACCATGTACATGCATGAATCAAAGATAAATGTTTTGGAGTAGCTCTGAATTCGAGCCTAGGCTAGCTTTACACAGCTATTCGCCATCAACAAACAACAAAAAGTATGGGCTGAGAAGTTATCAACACAGCAGGAGTTTTCATGATCATAAGACAACATTCCTAAAATCTATTGAAATAAGAAACAGCTAACTAGAACAGCAATAAAGTCTAAGTCAAACATCCAACAATGGAGATTGAACCAAGCAACATGTGAGAAACTCAGAAAATGCACCAAGTCAATGTATTTTCTTTATAAATTTCTGCAGCATGTCTTTACAACAACTCAACTCCACTTTGCAAATGAGAAGAGAGCCCTATTTATAGTTTTACAAAAGTCAAATGAATGGCCAAGATTAATTGATATTGTGTGACCACGATTCATTACAAAATAGGGTTTCACCTACCCCCAATATAACACAATTTAAAATTACATTTTGTCATTTTCCCTGTTTCGTCACCTAGTGACAGCACTGTAGCTCTTTTGTCATGTAGCGGATTGTTGTTTTCATTGTAGCTACTCTTCAGGGAGTTCTTCATCTTTGGCGGGGCTATTCTCCTGCCTTTTAGAAGTAGTGTATTCAATGAATTTGAGGATGACCGCTTGGAGCTTGTCTATTTCAACGATTTCATATCGCAACACCTGGTAGCTCCATTCTTTCGTGTTATCTTCCAACTTCTTCTAATCCTCATCATACTTTGCACCTTGGTCCTTGAACAACTCCGATTAATCAAAGGCCTAGACAGCAAAACTCAGGAATTCCACAGTGATCTCACCAACCACCCTGTCCTTCAATTTCTCCTGGAAGTAGGGCTTTATCTTCTCCGGATCCATTTGTACTATGGGCATGTCATAGTCCGTGATCAACTTGAGATAATGAGCACACTCTACCCTGATTTCCTTGATCCATTCAATGTCTGGATCCACCTTGCTCATGATTTGTTCTAGCCTCTCCCTCTGGTTGTCAAAGTCCCACCGCCATACATCCATTAGCCAGTGATCGTCTTTCTCAAATGAAAACTCCTTCTCCCACATGGATTCTGGCATCCAAAGGATAGCTTCGATCCTTTGAAAGGTGGAGTCGTAGGTCACAGGGAAGTCGGTACAAAGCTTCCTAGTGCCTTCCAGGGATTGCAACAAGTACAAGAACTTGTTGGCTGTTCGCACAGCCTGACTAATTCCCATGTTTCCGACGTATAAGACTCATCGGAACCAGTCCTCTGTGGTCTTCTCCAAGTTCTTCCTTCTTTCCATCTTATTAATCTATTCCTTGGATAGCAGCTAGGGTGCAGTTGTGGATGTGGTAGGCAGGTCATCCACTCAAGACCATTGATGTATGTAATCCATTAAGGCTGCGACCTATGCCTTGAGCTCATCCTTCAAGATCTTATCTTATTTTATCAAATGCACCACTGTAGCCACTAACTCCTCAAGGTGCCCCACTTTCTACTCTCTGGTGGTAGTTCCCAAGTCAATGGTGGAGATGTTGTAACTTACCCCAGCTTGGCCAATCACACGCGTTGCTATTTGCGCTGCTTGAGATCCAAACACATCCATTGTTATCTTGGATCAGACTTTGGGCTTCGTCTCTTTCTTTGTTGTGGTTTGGGCTCAAGCCAAGATGGCCTCTAACCTTGCCCTTGGGTCCTTTAGCACAGGGGTTCTTCTTTCAAGTTGCCTCTCCAACCATTCAGGTATAGTAGATTTCCCCTTTGGTGAATCATGATCACCCTCACCCTTCTTGGTCAAGGCCAAGATTTAAACTCCTTTTTCTTCTGGGGATTTTCCTTTCTCCTTGGCAGCATCTTCTTCCTCCTCATCAGAGTCATGGTCGAACATGAGGCGTTTGACAGGCAGCATGGTGGGCAGATGCAGAACGAGACTTTCTTTTTCTGCCGTCTCTTCTTCTTTCTTTTTCGAGCAGTATACTCAGCCTCAAGGGTCCTGACAATTTGAGTTCCACCCTTAGTTAAATCCTCTTGCTGCCATTTTTCTGGTGGCTACCCTTCTTCATCATGGGGTGATCTTTCTACCTTTGCCTCGCTATCCTTCAGCCATTGTTCCATCTCCTCCTCGAGGTCATCATCAAAGGTTTGTACGATTACCTTAGCACCGAAGCTATCTTCCTCATCCCCACTCTTGGAAGAGCCCATCCCCTCCTCCTCACAAGCCACCTTGTCAATGGTTTGGTGTTCATACTCTAGGCGCTCATGGTACTCATTGGCCTCCTCCTCAACAAGCTTCGAGGCTTCCCGCTCTCGTTCCTCCCATTCCTCAGAGATCAGCATGGTGGCCTCCATAGCCGATGGCCCTGTCGGTGGTTGTGAAGGCTGAGTAGTAGCGAGGACCTACGCAAAGGCTGCTTGAAGGGTGGGGTCCATTAGGATCTAGGAAAGCTCAGGGGGAAGGTTCTACATGTGTCTTGAGAGAGCCTCAGGCATAGTGGTAGTGGGAATAGGTGTTGTTGCTGTTGCTAGAGGGAGTGATGTGATTGGTGACATGGCAGTGGAGGAAGGGGAAGTAGTCATGGCGGAAGAGGAGTCAATAATTATTATAGAATCAGCCGAAGGCGAAGGGGCAAGATGGACAGAAATGTCCACTACCGGTGGGGATGCAGTGACCATAGCTAGGGAGGTAGGTGGTGCAAAAAGAGGGGCAGGGAGAGCCAAGAGAGGCTCCAATTGATTTGCATCCTTTGCCTCCTCTTCTTGGGTTGAGGGTTGTTCCGCAGTGCCCCCTGTCTATTTGAGCCTTTCGGGAGGTGAGCCTCCCATTTCTTTCCTTGCATAGACCTTTGGGTCTGGAGACTATTCTGTTTCAGTCCCTTTTCTCTTCTTGGATCTGGTGAGCGGAGGAGACTTGGAGGTCCCACCAGTAGAAGTGGTGGTAGCGGCATCCTTTGCGGCACTTGGCTCACTTTTGAGCCCGTCATAAGTCAAAATTATTCCTTTCTAGTTTAATTGAGCCACTTTTCCATCGATCCACTCTTTAGTGCAAGCCAAGACTGGCTTGGGTACAGTCTCGAGGTCATCGACCTCTTGCTCGTCCTAGTAAATTAATGGTATCGGCAAATTGGCGACTGCAGGGTACCTGGGGTGCATTATGGTGCTCTCATCTTCCTCGACGTGGTCCGGTATGGGGAAAGGCTACACCTTCCTCAAAAACTACAATGTCATTCACATGTAGTGCCTTGCCCATACCTCTTTGTCATCCTGGCAATCCCCCCAGAAGTCCTTAATGTGATGCAAATGGGCATACCCTGGTCCTAATGCCTTCCTGACGTGGCCATACGGGTCTATCCGCGGGCGACCAGTGTGTAAGTAGAAATGGTAATCCTTCAGTTCTTTCTCAGAGTTACCAACACACTGGGAAGTTTGCAGTCTATACATGCCCTGGCCCAAAGTCATGGGATAAGAAATCCCTGCTATGTGTTTGTTGCTGAAGATTGCCTGTATGTGTTGGAGCTGTCGGGAAAGCTCCAGAAGGATGATCCGATCGTTGGGGTACTGAGGCAATCTATTTGGCCTTTCAATGAAGCCCTAGGCATGGATGTATGTGAACTTCGGATACTGGATAAAGAGGAAGGAATAATATTTCAAAAGTGCCCTGGCACTATGGGAGACCCTCCTCTCAAAGTCTCTGGCAATCATTCTGATAATATGGCTGGTGAAGGCATCGTTTACTCTACAGTATTCTATCTTTGAGTTCCGACATTGCAGTTGCGGGTACCTATCATATGCTTTTAGTCTTTGCCCTTGCTCCTGATCGGGTGCCACAAACAACCCATTGTACTGTCTCCAATCTGCCAAGGAATAGACAAGATAGGAAGTCATATAAAATTTAGAGCTCTTCTTTATGTTGACAAACTGCTCATGGAAGCAGTTGCTTATGATTCCTCCCCAGTAAAACAAAGTCTTTGTGGTGATGTCCTTGTTTCCACGCAGAATCTGCTCAACGAAGTACACCATCCATTCCTGAAAGTAGGAAGCCATAGGAAGACCCATAACTCGGCTTAGCATCGTGACCAAGTCGTGGTAATCTTCGTGGAAATAGTTGCGGAAGAGTTCTTGAGGAACGTTCGCAGCGCTGCCCCACCTTTCCTTGAGCCAATGTAGATTTATTGACTTCTTACAGCCTGTCAGATTACCATCCCATGCCTCCTGACATTCTTCTATGGTGGAGACTTCCATCTCCTTAAAAGTGGGGATATGGAAAGTCCTTGTAATTCCCTCAGGTGACATGTCAGCAAGAATGTTGCCCTCTCTATCAATGATTGTGCTTGTGTCTGGTTGATATGCTTCCCAACAAGTCATTACCAACTTGGGGGCCATGAGGGATGGAGGGAATCCGGTAGCCTTCGCTATTCCACTCTGCCTTATCAATCTTGCATTCTTTGTCATTGGATTGACCCTGACCCTCTGCGTGAATTCGTCGATATCAACTTGGTGTATGTTGGTGTTAGTGATCTCCTTCCAATCTGTGGTGACTTTTGAGTGGAGAGGCTAGCCCTGGAATTGGTATTTCATCTGATCCTTGTCTTTTTTCCCCCGAGGGGTCCTTCTTGACTTCTTCCCTTTGTCCTTTTCGGCGGATGCCCTTGAAGGTCCTGCACTCGATTCCATATATCCTGCAAGCAAAGGCGTAGTCAGCACAATAGATCACAAAAGCCTTCATGTTAGCTAGAAATCTAAAGGTAACATCCATTTTGAATAACCCATCCATTAAGCATAACATGATCTTTATTTCCTCTGATGTTATTTGATCTTTGATTAAGGGCATTTGGACACTTTGGCCCTAGAGGGCCGAACTTCCTCAGTAGGAATGCTATTTGGAAGGGAAAACACGGCAGAAGGCTCCCGAAGATTCTCTTTGGTCAAATTTTAGTGTTCTAACAGGTACGCAATGAAGAAGACTGAAATTAAGCATGTGGGTCGAAGTTAGATTCCAGATTTGGGCTCATTTGGATCGGTTTAGGAGAATCTGGAAGTCTCGGGCTGGGGAGCCGTATAGAGATGGCAGTTTGGAAGTGTAGACAAAAAACAGAATTCTGAATATGAAACTCCAGAGACAGGGGTCCGGAGGATCAAAGGACGGCTGGCAATTTAATTTTACTTTTGAACATTCAGGCCAGCGATACTGGGAAGGTGCTCGTATTTCGCCATTTGTGACGGCAATCGCCAGACATAAGCTCAGAAAGGGTAGCCTAGCAATAAGGACCTGGTAGGGGAGTCTGCCACTTCGATTTCATTTTCCAAGTTTGGCGAAATAAAGGGAGAGCAGAGTCCGAGGTCCAAAGGACATCTGAACGGTTATGCCTAAGTAAGAAGTTACGCCGACAGCCGGGGCCAAGAGCGGACCCGACAGAGGGGGGCGCGCTGTTTAACATTGTTTTCAGCCCCACAGAAGACAGAAGGGCGGAGCCCGAACCCTAGAGGGGCGGTCGAGGGTTTCTCGTTGAAGGCAGATAAGGAAGCACGGAGACCCGTCACCCAGAGCCTGACAGTAACTAAAGATGTTTTGAGTTTAAATCGTATGCCAGTAGCAAACGGAAAGGTGGAGCCCGAAGGGTAGGATGCCGAGTGATATTTTCTCCTCAGAACAGCAGACAAGGATAGGATTCTTGGGCAAAGGAGTCTGGGGGACATGAGGCCATTTTGCTTATGTGGCATTCTGGTGGCAAAGAGGAGGTCAGGGCCGATAGGCGGGACGTCATCAGAGGTTCACCATTAAGGTCGCCGTTGTGCCCACAGAACCCTGAAAACGGAACTCCGGGGTCCCGGGCCCGAGAGAACCAAAGGGCATCTACTTTTCTTTGAAATGCTCGTGGTGAGGAGAAGGGCGAGCCCCGGCAGCTGGGAGGTCGATGTTAGATTACTGTTTTGATGCGGCCGAATTTCAAGGGACTTCCGAACAAGGAAGTCCTACGGGCCGGGCCCGAAGGGAAGAATCGCCACTTGGAAAGATGGTTTATCATTTGAGTTAGGATGGCCAAGACAAGCCCTGGGCCCGAAGAAGATAATCTCCCTGTGCGAAGAATGACCGCGGTGAGGAAATGTCCCAGATTCATGATCAGGGCATCATTGAAGGTTTCTCAAGTTTTCAACATGTGGGTTTTGTGCACAATGTCATTTTTTATCATCTTCATGCCTTCTTAACATATGTTGTTCATTTAAATCCTTAGAAATCACAAAAGAATGTGTGGGAGGCCGAACGGAGGGCCTACCTCAAACACACGATGCGGGGAGATGTGGGATCCACCTACAATCGATAAAGTGATGCCGAGGGTGATGAACGTGAGGGTGTTGAAGATGGTGGGATCCCCAATCAAGTTTTCCAATCGCACTGCAAATGTATCAGATGATAATGATGGGTCAGAGTGGGTCTTTTATACCCTTAATCACAATTAATGACCCCATTAGATGCAGGTATGGTGAGGAAAGGGTTGGTGAGTTTGAATGTCGGCAACGGCAGCGGGAAACTTGTGGTCCGACAGCCGGGAGGGCGCAAGTCAGTGGCCACCTTGAATATTTTGGGTTGATCAGGATGGCGATGACGGAGAGTGAGTCAGGGCCCAGATGGCATAGAAACCCAGTAGGGGAAGCTCGAACGACCGGGCCTGGCAGGGCCTGGAGCTGTTGGAAGGGGCGAACTACCAGAGTGACCCTGTGAGGCAGTAGAATAGGACAAAATTTAAAAAGGAAGGCACGGTCAACATATGGTAGGACTTGAAAGAAACACTGACCATCCAAGACACCAAAAAGTGGGGCACACAAAATGAGGCAGCGACAAAAATGACCTGAGAAGGCAAAAGAAAAGAGGGTCCTCGTTCCAAACGAGGCGTGTGTGTTGAGGGCACAACAAATGGCGACTCTACTAGAGAACACTCCCGAGCGTTCTAAGGATAAATATTCATTCAGGACCCAGAATCTCTGGTTTCGTGGACCAGGAGTGACTTCCATAGATGAGTCTAGGAGGACGAGATCCTTAATTGGGTCAGTTTCCAAGACATCTTAGAAGTGTGTGTAGTGAATTCATTCCGTTCCTCGGGATAGTGAACAGGGTTATCAATTCAACCGAGCGAGCTACATAAATCGTCTAACACCAAAAGTAACCTGGACATTGCTCCACTGCCAATTAGGCATCCATAGCCTCGATGGAGTTATCACTACAATCCCATGGATATTGCTCTATTGCCAGCTGGGCATCCATAGCCCCGGTAGATTTACCCAAACACCCATACGGTCGCTTATTTTTCAGAATTCCTTTGTTCTTTTTCTTTGATATTCCTTCAATGTTCACTTCTCATTTATCATTTAATTTTACCAAGTAACCATTGAAGCCTACGATGGGTTTGAAACTGCAGTGGTCACTGAAGCAGACTTGAGATTTTTCACTCACCAGGGTGTCATAACAACCATGGCATAGTCTTTTGGAAATGATTATTATGTTTTGTGCGAGATCTGAGATGTGGGTAAGAAGATCCAATCCAGGGTCAAGTTCTGAGCAGAGCTCAAACAAGGAAATCATTCATGGATAGCTTTCAGAGGTCGATAGTCAAGAGTGAATGTTTAGCAAAAGAACACCAAGGACGGATAGCAAAGTAAACCACTTGTCGAGCAAGCACGACCACCGCTAAGGAGAAGGAGACAACTTTTCAAAACAAAACTTTCCGGGAAGGGGAAACAAAAGAGCGACACAAAACAAAAAATGCAAGCAAACCCAAAAAGCAATCTACCTAACCGATGTACAAATATTTACAAAGAAGAGCTCGAATGAGCTTAGGCCTGGAAGTAACGCTTTAGGTGCTGCCCGTTGACTGGCAACTGGACATTCTCACCAGTTAAGCTTTTTAGGTGGTGATGAGCCAAAAATGTGCTCATAGTTTGGATATTATGATGAAATTTTAATACCTTTACGTTTGTTATTTATGGTTGTTTAAACTCTTTTGAAACCTTTTATTGGGATATCCTGTAGCAAAACACTTTCATGTTCCTGTAGCCTATTGTGTTGTCTTATCTACATTTATTACCCCGTTGACTTCCTAAATGACCGGTATATCACATATAGTTTTTGAATGATGAAATAGATTTAAATATGTGAGTAATGAACAGATATTGTGTATGTGCCATGCGCCTTTTCTTTTGCATCTGTTACCTTGTGTTTCGCAGGTTGTTGAAGAAAGTATGATCGAGTCAAACGCAACCGATCTTGGCCTTGCAATAAAGTCTATTTCCTACATGACTTCAAGGAAGCTCTGGCGAAGACTCTTTGACCGAAACCATTGGGAAGGATTTTTAATGACAGTCAATCTGGAAAGAGTGGAGCGCTAGATTCTCTCTAGATAGGGTTGAACGGATAAATTCATTTATGAAGTTTGTTCCTTGATTTTGGGATACACTTTACTTCCACATCTTTCTTTGTTAGGGTTAGTTAGTTAGTTGTTCTCCTAATTTTAAATAAGTGCTCCTCCTGTGCGAGTGAGCAAGAGGGAGATGGTTAGAAATTAGATAGAAGCATAGTGATAGGGAGATAGCAGATATCATGTAAGAGTCAGTATGATAATAATAAAAAGAAGAATCTGTATGACAAGAGAAAGAGTTCATTGTTAGTTTTCATATCAACATAGCAATGTATACCATTCTGAGTTTATGAATAAAGTTTGATGAAGATCTAAGTTCAGCACTTGCGTAATTAGTAGATGCTTGCTAAGGGGGCCCACTTAGTAAGTATCTGTAGCTAGTTAGTTAGCTGTTCTTTTTCTATTGATCATCAGTTAGATTTCATCTTTAAAGTTTTTGTACAAACTCAGTCTTGTATTGCTCCTGTAGCATCGGGAATCCATCCCTGTGCCTGTTCCTGCAGCATAAGGCCAGTTCATAGTTTGAGTCTCAGTCGTAGCTGTTATGATTTCTATTTTGGTTAAATCATGGTTGAGTTAAAAGAACTTTGCATTGCCTTCCTATAGCATAGATATAATTCTTTTCAAGTATTTATTTATGTTAAGTTGTGACCGAAATTAGTTCTTAGTGCATATATTGTGCTACACTATTCAAAGTATACGTTCCCTAGTTTGACAAGTAAATGAACGTCCATAAAGAGATAATGGTCACCTGCCAGAATGTCCAATTCCCAGGATAGGTTTTACTGTGGTTTTCATATCCTTTTGTGGGTGCGACCATTTTTGGTGCCGTTGCCGGGGATGGTGTCAAGCTAAGAATTTGTCAGAAGTCATTTTTAGTATTAGTTTAGTTTGTTAATCAAAAATTTTCAAAATCCTTCAAATCACCATTCATTCTATTGCATGCATAGAAGAAGAGACGCGTTGGGAAGGTTTCTCCCTGCAAACCTGTTTGTTGAACTGCCATTTGACCCAGCTAACAAAGAACCTAAGGAAAATCCATTCGCTCTGATATTCCAGCAAGCAAATATGGCAAATAATCCACCTAATCCACCTCCTACTTTTGAGTTTCCCATTGTTCCCCAGCGAGTTACTAACAATCTTAAAAATATTCCTTCTTCACTACTTCCCAAGTTCTATGGCCTAGTTACAGAGGACCCTGAAACTTTCCTATTTGAGTTTGATATCCTCTGTCGCAGTTATGACTATACTTCAGATCCTCACAAGCTGAAGTTGTTTCCTTCCACCTTGAAGGAGGGAGCTCTTAGATGGTTCATGAGTTTGCGAAGAGGTGTTGATAGTTGGACAGACATGCAAACCAAATTCCTTGAGAAATATAAGGAATATTGTAAGAGTGGCAGTAAAGGAGATGATATATTTAGAGTTCAGCAGAAGGAGGATGAAAGTTTGGAGGATTACATATCAAGATTCTTGTTTTCTCTGAAAAAGAACTCAAACCATACTCTCAATGAAGACTCTCAGAAACTACTTTTTCTAAGAGGGATCAGTGATGCCTATATAGACGCTCTGGACCTGATGGGAGGAGGTGATATAACCCAACTGCCTTGGGATGATATTAAGAAAATATGTCTTAATTACTCTCGAGCAAATGTGAAGAAGGGTAGAGGTCATCAAGCTACAATGGGTAAATCTTCTTCCAGTGGAGTTTCCTGGATGGAGATCACAAATTTGTTGTCTGATTTCAAGCAAGAAATCATTAACAACATGGCTACACAGTTGGACACTATGCAAGCTTGGAAGAAACATGATGAAGCTAAAGCAATCTTGGTGAAGTTCTGTCCACATTGTAGATAAAAGAAGCGTGACTACAGATGCAAGATGGTGGCCAACATGGAGGCTAAACAGTTGCCTACTAATTTTAAGATGATAGAAGGTGATGATGATCAAGTCTTCTTTGTTGCACAAAGGAGGCCATGGGCCCCAAGACAAGGTATGCCTCAGGACCTTTTGCAAAATTTTGGTTCATATAATAGTCAATGGAAAAATTAGTATCCTCTAAACTATGGACCATACTCCCAACCTCAGTGGAATAACCCTTGGCCAAACACCCAGTAAAACCGTTGGCAAGCCTCACAAGGAAACTGGCAACCACCTCAGCAAAATCAATGGCAGCCTCCATAAGGGAATTGGCAGCAGCCTAACCAATGGAGAGGAGGCCAGCAATGGTCAAATCCAACTGTAGGTTTCCTGCAACAACCCCAGCAACAATCCATTATGCCACCTTCTGTACCTAATCAAGGTTAGAATCCAAAATCAACCCAACTACCAGCTCAGGCAACACCTAATCCAAATAACCAGCAACCGTAGCAGCAGCAAGTCTATTTTGCTAATCCTAATCATCAGCCTACCTATGCTCTTAACCTGAATAATATTAATTTACGTTCAAGAACCATGTTTCCCACACCATCTCCTCCCATAATCTCAAAATTACCACTTAAGGAGACTAACCAAGAAAAAGAAGATATCAATGACCAAGCCCAACCAAATCAACTAGTTCAGATTCCATCATTACCTAAGTCATCTGATAAGGTGCCCCCTCCTTTTCCACAAAGATTGGAAGGTCAAAATGTGAAGAAAAAAGAGGAACCCACCTTTGATATCCTTGACTAGCTAAAGCATAATGTGTGAAAATTCCCTTGTTCGAAGCAATCAAAGAAGTACCTATCTATGACAAGGCCATCAAGGAGGCATGTTTGAAGAAACCAGGGAGGAAAAAGAAAGACCCTCAAACTATCCATGTAATAGGCCAACTCTCTGACTTAATGCTAGGGAAGGTTAGCATCCCAAAATATTTAGATCCAGGATGTCTTGTTGTGGAGATAAATGTTAATGGGTTACAAATTAAGAATGCCTTAGTAGATCTTGGTGCAGCTATCAATGTCATGACAAAGGACCTGGTTGTATTAATATTTCAGAAATAAGGACTACACCTACAATATTACAGCTTGTTGATAGCTCAACTGTCAAACCTGATGGGGTAGTCGAAGACCTGGTAGTCACCTTGGATTCCTGGGAATACCCGCTGATTTCATGGTCTTATCTCCAAAAGCATCATTGGGGGGATACCCTGTCATACTAGGAAGGCCTTGGTTGGCTACTGATGATGCTTGCATTGGTTGTAGGTTGGGTGACATGACAATATCTGATGGATATAGCACAAAGAAACCTACTCTCTATTCTCCAACACTGCCCCAACTTGAGTCTAGAGATGTTGCTTGGCCAGATTTGGGAGAAGAGGAAGAAGTGAACTCTATGGCCAATTTAATGATGATTACCAGAGAGCCTTTCATTGTACACCAAGAAGAAGAAGATGTACTATCTAATATCTTGTTGAATAACTACGGTACTGAATACTTTCATTGTGAGAAAAATCCATGTTCCTTGCAAACTATTCTTTCTCCGTCCACATTAGCTCATTATCCTGCAGCAACATATTACTTTCACACCTTACTACCCCATGAGGTAGACATGCCATTTCTGTCTGAAGTATCTATGATAGACTTGACCTCCCAAGTTGAGGTAGCTGTAGGAAAAACCTTGTGCATTAATAAAAACCTCATCCGTGAGCAACAAAAATCTATGATCAAAATGCTTACCAGTCATAAGTCAGCTTTTGCATGGGACTATGGAGATATGAAGGGCCTAGACCCAAAACTCTATACACACTGCATATATATTAACAGTGACTTCAAACCTTCCAGGAAGCCTCAAAGAAGAATCAATCCAGCTTTGAGAGAGATTGTTAAAGAAGAATTGCAGAAAATGTTGACAGCTGGCTTTAGCTACCCAATCTCTGATAGTCAATGGGTTTCCCCATTGGTCATTGTTCCTAAGAAAGGAGGAAAATGGAGGGTATGTGTAGATTACAAAGAACTTAACTTAGCAACAAAGAAAAATTACTTTCCTCTTCCATTTATTGATCAAGTTCTGGATAATTTAGCTGGAAAGAAGTACTTCTCATTCTTGGATGGCTTCAGTGGATACAATTAGATCAAGATTGCTCCTGAGGATCAGGAAAAGACTACTTTTACATGCCCTTGGGGAATGTTTTCCTATTCAGTTTTTCCTTTTGGTCTCTGTAATGCACCTGCAACTTTCCAGAGGGCAGTCATAAGCATCTTCTCGGACATCTCATATGATTGCATAGAAATATACATGGATGACTTTACTGTTTATGGTACAACATTTGAGGAACCTCAAGCTAACTTGGAAAAAGTACTACAGAGATGTGAAGATCACAACCTATCGCTGAATAGTCAAAAGTGCTCCATGATGATGCAGGAAGGAATAGTGCTCAGTCATTATATTTTTGCTATAGGAATTCAGGTTGATCCTGCTAAAATTGAGATCATCTCTAAGTTACCCTCTCCTACTAAGCAGAAGGAGGTATAGAGTTTTCTAGGCTATGCAGGATACTACAGAAGATTCATCAAGGACTTCAGCCAAATAGCAGGTCCCTTATACAATCTACTGAAGAAAGATGCAGAGTTTTCTTGGACAGAGGAATGTGGAAAAGCATTTCTTGACTTGAAAGTCACCCTCACACAGGAACATATTCTGAAAGGACCTGATTGGTCACTTCCATTTCATATTCATTCTGATGCCTCAGATTATGCAATTGGGGCAGTGCTAGGACAGAAGGATGGATGAACTGAACATGCACTCTACTACATAAGCAAAAGCCTGCAAGGGGCTGAATTCAACTACACTGTTACAAAAAAAGAAATGTTGGCAATCATCTATGCCCTTAATAAATTCAGGCATTATATCACCGGTTATCAGATATTTGTCCACACTGATCATGCAGCAATTCGATATCTCATGAAAAAAAGCTCAATAACTGGGAGACTGGCAAGATGGTTATTGCTGATGCAGGAATTTGACATTACAATTGTGGACAAGCCAGGTAGAGCTAATGTAGTTATTGATTTCCATTCTAGAATTCAAAGGCAAGATGAATCTGCACTTATTGAAGACTCCTTTCCTGATGAGCACCTGTTTGCAATCAAGGTTATTCATCCATGGTATGCTAATATAGCAAATTATTTGGCAACAAGAAGAACTCCTCCTCAATTCTCTCCTAAGAAAAAAAGATTATTGGTAGAGAAAAGTTTTAACTTTTCTTGGATTGCAGATTGCATGTTTTATACAGGGCTAGATCACATTATGAGGAGATGTGTACCAGAGGAGGACACTCATGATATACTACATGCCAGCCATGATGAGCCGTGTGGCAGACATTTTGCTGCCAAAAGGACAGCAATGAAATTTTTAAATACTGGTTACTATTGGCCAACTTTACATAGAGATGTAGCGAAGTATGCAAGGAGATGTGATAGATTCCAAAAGATGGGAATACCAACTCACTCTGATGAAATGCCTCTATTTCCACAACTTGTAGTTACACCATTCGACAAATGGGGACTGGATTTTGTGGGACCAATTGACCCACCTTCCAATGGTAAGTCCTACATTCTTGTGTGCACAGATTATGTCACAAAATGGGTAGAAGCTAAACCTATGAAACATGTTAGGGATAATAAAGTGGTTGAATTCCTATATGAGCAAATATTTACTAGGTTTGGTGTTCCTAGGGAGATAGTGACAGATCAAAGAGCACAATTTACTTCTACACTTATCACAACTTTAGTCAATGAATACAATATACGGCATAGGAAATCAACTCCTTATCACCCCTAGGCCAATGGCCAGGTTGAGGTCACCAATAGGGACATAAGGGCCATTTTCAATAAAACTATTGATTTGCATAAGAAGGACTGGGCCGCTAGGTTACCTGAAGCTATATGGGCCTACCGTACTACTTGAAAGACTGCTACAAGATTTACACCTTTTGAAATGGTGTATGGTAAAACAACTGTGATGCCAATAGAATTTGAACATAAGACTCTCTGAATAGCATTGGAGCTGGACATGGATTTAACAAATGCACAAAAGGACATAATCATGCAGCTCAATGCTCTGGATGAACTTTGAAAGCATGCCCTGCATCACACTGAGATGATAAAGAATCAGTGAATAAGGTGGCATGATAAATACATTAAGGAGAAGAAGTTCAAAGTAGGAGATTGGGCTCTACTTTACGACTCACAGTATAAGGATAGTCCAAGAAAATTACAGACCAAATGGTTAGGGCCGTATGAAATTGAAAATGTATTTGCTAATGGTACAGTTCAACTTGTTACAATTGATCCTGTTAGATTCAAGCTGTTGGTTAATGGACACCGCCTCCGGTTGTACCATAAACCAGTCTCAAAAGAAGAATTCATGCAACCGTTCATTTAGGATCCTGCCGATACTCTTCCTACAGCCGAAGGCTGTAGCCTTTCTCCTGTAGCTTCACCATAATTTTGAAAAATATGCTCATAATAAAGGTTTTCTTTTTAAGGAAACCCCTTTTTTCTTCATTTTCACTTATCGCCACATCTCACTTCTTTATCTTCCATCCATCCATCCCATCCATCCATTCCATCCATTCATTTTGACCGCCCATGTCACCCATCCACCTCATTCATCCACATCACCCTTAATTATGATATCATTCCCAACTGTCAACTCATGTCGAAGTCATCATCTTTCTCAACATGTACATGCATTTATCAAAGGTACGCCATATCTTTTGTTATCGCATATTTGATTTATTTTATTCTATTCATTTACTGCTATGACTATACCAGTCATTATTACCCGATCTCTGCCTATTCTTTAGTACATGTGAGGACACATGTCATACTCTAAGTAGGGGGCGGGGTAATCCACTTTTAAAACATGTCTTTTCACCACTGCCACAACTGCTCAGATAACCTTTCTTTATTATTTTTCTGGTACTTTCCAAATATGATCACATGTCTTTTTCATTGCATGTTTTTCTTGTAAATTATAATCAAAACTACTTGTTCAAAAAGTTCATTTTTGGAAAAAAGAGAAATGTGATGGCACGACAGAAAAAAAAAAAAAAACTAGAACAGAAAGGGAAACAAAGAGGGAATTTTTGAATTTTCAACAAGGAGTTGAGTTCAGCTGGAGAAAACCTGTGAACATGGGTGGTTAGCTGGTGCGACATGAGCCTGTAGCTCATGAGTTATTATTGCAAAATCCTCAAACAGTCCAGGCATTTAGCCTCTGTGGATGGTTAAACTACTTCTTGAGTTTAAATGTTTTTGATGAGGAGGCTGCTGGCGAATTTTTGAGAACCCATTCTGAAGGGGAGGCTACTGTATGGGGTCTAACGGTTGTTGTAACTGAAGACAGAATTGCTGAAGTAACCGGGCTTCTAGCCATTGGAGAAAATTTTTCTTCGGATGCTGGCTCTACAAGGGCTGAATTTTCAATACCCATTGATGGACCTTTGGAAGTCTTCAAGCAGGGATGCAAGCGAGTATCGTTGCCTCCTCCTTATTCAGAATACGCTACTTACATAATCAGGTATTTAACCTGTGAAGGCCATTTCTCTTACCTGCATTCTTACCATTTCAAATTATTAAGTCATATGAGGCATGGGTTAGTTGTTAATATTCTGAATTTCTTGTTAAAATTTCTGGAACAAAGTGCCCATGGAACCCAACAGGGGAAAGATAATTCTATTGCTCACCATGGCCTTATCAAATTATTGATTGAACGCTCTTTAAGAGATGTCTCACCTCTTTCCTAGCAACAATTCGTTGCCTAAAAGAGTTTGCAAATTCCAGAACCCCGTAGGGTACGTACCCCATGGCCTTAGAAAAAGAAAGAAGAAATTGTGTTTACCAGTAGAAGAATAGGGCAAGGGTCATCTGCTCCTGTAGCACCTAGTCCTATAGCTCTCACACCTGTATCCTCTGCTCGGGTACAAACTAGGTCTGCCACTAGGAGAGAGGAGGGAAAAACAAAGGCATAAGAGTCCCTAGAGTTTGCCCCTCGTTCCTAGAAAAGGCAATGCCCTTCTCCTGCAGCATCTTCCCCTGCAGTTGTCTCTCCTATAGCAACACCTGTTGCTATTACCAGTTCACCATCATCCTCTGGCAGGGCAGAACCCTCTAGACAGACCAGAAAGAGGAAGGCTACAAGAACATCTCCTGCAGCCGCACCAGTGCGAAGAAGAGTTTCCACAAGGAAACAATGTAAGACCTACCCTGCTTCACCTCAACCAGAGGTTATTGTAATTTTAGAAGGGTCCGTAGAGTCTGAATTTGATGTTTCTCAGAATGCGTATGAGAATGTTGCACAGATTTTATTCATTCCTGAAGAGGAACAAATTGAGATAAAGGAAATTGAGCATAATGAAAAAGGGGTACCAAGTCTTGATGACTTGGCTGTTGCTGCTATGCAGATTTCAGAGGAAGCACAATCTTCTCCACTGCAGCAACCAAAATTCATCCTGCAGCAAGAACAGGAACAGACCAAACAATTGGATGTGGCCAGTGAAGCTACATTTCCCCTTGCCACTTGTCAAGCCATTGTTGTTTATAAGAAAACATTTTTTATTGAGTTTCTGGAATATGTCAAAGCTAACTGGGAAATAGTTACATTGCAAACCCTAACTTTTCGGTACCTAGCCCAGATTGATATGCAACAAAGTCTATGGGAGGTAGAAAGGAAGAAACTGAAAAAGGAAATTGAAAGTCAGAAATAGGAAATTACTGAGTTACAAGGAAAAATGAATGAAATGTTAAAAGTAACTGGTCAGATTATGGAATGCAGACCACCGCCTAGAGTTTATGCTTTGTGCCTTAAGGAACAATTCTTATGGTTCTAATTAATGAGAATTTCCAAAAATAAAGATCCTATACTTCACACTACTAAAGAATTTTACGACGCATACCAGGCAACCCCTAATTGGTTAAGAAATTCTCTGTGTGAATTTTATTTGCATGGATTTTTAATTCCATTTGAAATACAATGGAACCCTCTTCTGTATATTGGTGATATCCATTTGAGATCATTTATGTCATGGGCAGGGAATGAAGCAAATTATGGCAGACAATGGGAAACATATGAGGAAGCTGAAAGGAATGAGCCTGTTCCATTGCGCCCTCAAAGTTTAGACCCCCATGCAATGTTAAAAACCTGGTTTACTCTGACATATGGCATTCACAATAATATAGCCAAGATGAAAATATTTGATCTCAGGAAACAGGTATATGATGAATTTCAGGAACAGTCATATTCGTTTTGGGGACTGTCATACACCAGAAGTGAGAAAAGGTGGGAAAGATTAACTGTTGGGCTAAGAAGGTCTGAGCCTCACAATCCCCTAAATTTCACAGCAGCTCTTAAACAATCAAGCATATATATACAGTTGGCACTTCAAAAGAGATTTGAACTATGGTTGCCATTGACATTCAGACCTCCTATGCTAATGTGGCCCCTTTATCCTTACCAGGCTACAAATCTTAATGATGATTCAGAAGCCCGTAGGTATGAAAGGTGGCAGAATTTTAGAGGATTTTATTACAGGTTTGGAGCTCCATTTTAGAGTCATGCTGCAACCACTAATTTTAGAGAAACTACTAGGAAAGTTAATGCTGGAGGACCAGCATTGGGCTAAGTAGGGGGCAGATGATGAGCCCAAAATGTGCTCATAGTTTGGATATTATGATGAAATTTTAATACCTTTACTTTTGTTATTCATGGTTGTTTAAACTCTTTTGAAACCTTTTATTGGGATATCTTGTAGCAAAACACTTTCATGTTCCTGCAGCCTATTGTGTTGTCTTATCTACATTAATTACCCTGTTGACTTCCTAAATGACTGGTATATCACATATAGTTTTTGAATGATGAAATAGATTTAAATATATGATTAATGAACGGATATTGTGTATGTGCCATGCACCTTTTCTTTTGCATCTGTTACCTTGTGTTTCACAAGTTGTTGAAGAAAGTATGATCGAGTCAAGCGCAGCTGATCTCGGCCTTGCAGTAAAGTCTATTTCTTGCACGACTTTGAGGAAGCTCTGGCGAAGACTCTTTGACCAAAACTATTGGGAAGGATTTTTAATGACAGTCAATCTGGAAAGAGTGGAGCACTAGATTCTCTCTAGATCGGGTTGAATGAATAAATTCATTTATGAAGTCTATTCCTTGATTTTGGGATACACTTTACTTCCATGTCTTTCTTTGTTAGGGTTAGTTAGTTAGTTGTTCTCTTAATTTTAAATAAGTGCTCCTCCTGCGCGAGTGAGCAAGAGGGAGATGGTTAGAAATTAGATAGAAGCATAGTGATAGGGAGATAGTAGATATCATGTAAGAGTCAGTATGATAATAATAAAAAGCAGAATCTATATGACAAGAGACAAAGTTCGTTGTTAGTTTTCGTATCAACAAAGTAATGTATACCATTCTGAGTTTATGAATAAAGTTTGATGAAGTTCTGAGTTCAGCACTTGCGTAATTAGTAGATGCTTGCTAAGGGGGCCCACTTAGTAAGTATCTGTAGCTAGTTAGTTAGCTGTTCTTTTTCTGTTGATTATTAGTTAAATTTCATCTTTAAAGTTTTCGTACAAACTCAGTCTTATATTGCTCCTACAACATCAGGAATCCATCCCTGTGCCTGTTCTTGCAGCATAAGGCAAGTTCATAGTTTGAGTCTCAGTCGTAGATGTTATGATTTCTATTTTGGTTAAATCATGGTTGAGTTAAAAGAACTTTGCATTGCCTTCCTATAGCTTAGATAGAATTCTTTTCAAGTATTTATTTCTGTTAAGTTGTGACCGAAACTAGTTCTTAGTGCATATATTGTGCTGCGCCATTCAAAGTATATGTTCCCTGGTTTGACAAGTAAATGAACGTCCATAAAGAGATATTGGTCACCTGCTGGAATATCCAATTCCCAGGATAGGTTTTACTGTGGTTTTCATATCCTTTTGTGGGTGCAACCAAGTGGAATGCATTATCTCCCAAAATCTTAGCTATTTGAAAGGGGCCAAGCCAGAGCTTGTTGAATTTGTTGTGTCCCCCTTTTTTTTCGTGGGCCTTGTCCCAATACAGGACCAGATCTGCAATTCTAAAGGCTTTGATCTTGGCTTGGCGGTCGAACCATCTTTTAACTACGCCCTGATGTTTGGAAAAATTTTCTATTGCACGGTCTTGGACTTCCTCTAAATGCAAGAGCTCAACTAAACAAGCTTCCCTTTGATCTCCTCCCTCATAAAAATCGTTGATGAACTGAAGAGTAGGAATTTTCAGATGAATAGGAAATATAGGTTCCAGGCCATAAACTAGGTGAAATGGAGATTCACCAAGGGCAGCCTTGTGCTGAGTGCAATCAGCCCAAAGGGCAAAATGAAGCTGGGTATGCCAGTCCTTGGGATTCCTATCTAACAGTTTTTTGATTACGGTAATCAGGTTTTTATTTGTAGATTCAGCGAGGCCATTGCCTTAGGGGTAGTAATTGGATGAAAACTTAAGGGCAATCCTATAGTCAAATGCCCAACTAGCAAATCTCAATGAAGCAAAAGCAGGTCCATTGTCACATACTAAAGCACAAGGACAACCAAAGTGATTTAAAATAAAACTTTCTAAGAAATTAGTAACTACTTCAGTTGTGCATTGCTTACATACCATTGCTTCCATCCACCGAGTATAGTAATCAGTAGTGGTAAGAATGTACCTGTGTCCCGCAGATGATCGAGGACTTACCAGACCGATGAAGTCGAGACCCCATTGCGCAAACGGCCTTACCTCCAGCATAGGCTGTAGTGGGATAGCAACATTCTTTTCCTTGGTGGTAGCAATCTGACACATGTGACATGAACGGACATGACAATGAGCGTCCTTGAAGATAGTTGGCCAATAATACCCTGCTCTCAATATTTGATGTGTTGTGGAAGAACCAGAACCATGGCCCGTGCCAAATTTGTCGTGGAACTCTTTTAAAATGCGATCCACTTCTTCCTTATCCAGGCACCTTAAGTAGATGCCTTCATGATTCCTTTTGTTGAGAATGGAACCTTGTAGCATATAACCATTTCTCTTCAATCTAAGGGCCCTCTTTTGGACTCCTTGCAAGTGTGGTGGACACTTATGGTTTAGCAAATAATAGACGACATTCTGGTACCACTCTGCGGGGGAGACATCCTCAAGCTGGTACTGCTACATATTGAGTTCGGGTCCAACTTCTGCTGCCACTTCTGCAATCATGTGGGTGAGCGCCTGTCCTCTTACCAACTTCATCGGTTGTATCTCCATGTCATATTCTTGGAGCAGGGTGACCCATTTAGCTCTTCTTTCACCCAATTCATTTTGCATGAGTAGCGTTTTTACTACTGGGTCAGGGACAATAGAAAATACCTTATTGCGTAGGATGTAGTGTCTAAATTTTTTCACCCCTCTGACGAGAGCATACGCCTATTTTTCTACATTGTGATATCACAATTCAGCATCCTTTAAGGGAGCACTCATGAAGGTGATTGTGTGCTCATTTCCTTTGTCATCCTTCTGGGTCAACATGCTGGCACAAGAATGCTCTGAAGCAAACGAGTAAATGTAGAACAGCTTCAGATAATCTGGGCTAACTAACATAGGGGCCTTGATGATGGCACGTTTGATTTCCTCAAAAGCTTGTTTAGAGTCGGATGTCCACTCAACTTTGGCATCTTATTTCAACATAGCATTGAGAGGTTTAACAATCTTCATGAAACCCGTGATGAACTTCTTGACGAAATTGATCATTTTGAAGAATGATTTTAATTTTTTCTTACTGCCTGGGGGCAGGATTTTGAGTAAAGACTTGATACATTCAGGGTCGATGGAGATACCTCATTCTAAAATGATGTGCCTGAGCAATCTGCCTTTGGTCACTCCAAAAATACACTTCTTGGGGTTAAGGGAAACCCCGAACGCCCTGCATCTCTGAAACACTTTGCACAGATCAGAGACATGATCACCTCTTTTCTTAGAAAACATAGTTAAATCATCCATGTAGATGATTATGCACTTGCCAATCAAATCCTTAAAGGCGATATCCATGGCATGTTGGAATGTGGTGCTGGCGTTGATGAGCCCAAAAGGCATTCTCTTATACGCGAACGTTGTTTTATGATGATCCTCATACTGTACCATTACCTAGTTGTACCTGGAGTATCCATCTAGGAAAGACATCATCTGGGAGTCGTTAACGATTTGCAACACCCCGTCCAATGAAGGTACTGGATAGTTGTCTTTCTCCGAGATGCAGTTCAGATTACAAAAATCTATACACAATCTAATCTCCCCATTCTTTTTTCTGACTGGGACCAAGTTGGTCACCCACGTGGAATGCCTAACCAGAAAAATAATTCTTGCCGACAACAATTTTTGTACTTCCTTGTAAATGACAGGTTCCAACAAAGCATTGATAGGACGTTGCCACTGACGGAATGGCCCTACTTCGATCCTGAGAGGGATGGTGTGCATAATGATAGAAGTGTCATATGTTTTTAAATCTTCATAGCTCCATGCCACCACATCATGGTATTTCCACAACGCATCCATAATTCCCTTCTTTTCCTCTTCCATGCACACCTTGTCGATAAAAACATTCTTGATCCCCTCGGTCGTCCCAAGGTTGTGAGCATCACACTGGTTGCTTATGGCCTCCTTTTTTCTTTGCTGATTTTGTTCTCTAATCTAGTCCAAGTCAAATATGCACTCTAGCTTAACCATGCCCCTGGGGATTGTGTTGGTTTTGAGGTTAATAACCCCCTCTATGTCCAGTTCAGCTTCTTGTGGATAAGCTTCATCAATTATTTGAGCTGCGAAGATATCAGAACTTGTGATGAATTGAAGGATATGTTTGTCATCATTGAAGACTTGCAAGTGGGTAAGATTATCTGGGACCGATAGCGTGGATGTCATCTCAACCGTGAATTTCTTGAGCCCAGACAGAGAGAGGGGTTGTAAAGTGCTGGCTACTTGAGCTAAGGCATCAGTTGTCTGATTTTGAGCACGAGGGATCAATTGTATATTGAATGCATCTAAGCCCTCCAAGAGATCCCAAACCCTATGCCTATAGTTTGTAAGTCTTCGATCATGACAGGAATACAACTTCCTAACCTGTTTAACTACGAGCTCGGAATCCCTAAAAACTTGTAGCACTTTCACATTTTTCTTCAAGGCCATGAGAAGGCCAAGGACCAAGGCCTCATATTTTGCTACGTTGTTGGTGCAATAAAATTGCAATCTGTAGGCAGCAAGAAAGGTCTTACCCATTGGACTAATGAGCTTGAACCCAGCTCCCGCTCCTTGCTTGGACTTGGATCCATCAAATCAGAGTGTCCAGCATGCAAAAGGTTCTTTATCTTCGGGTCTGATTAAGTTCCTATTTCCTTTCAGCTGGGTGATTGGCTCCGTGATCTTTGGGGAATTTTCTAGAGTGGTGTGGTGAACAAGGGGTGGTTCTGTTGGTGCCTCCTTTGGCATTTCAATCTGGGGAGTAGCTAATCCTTTAACATGTTTGACTGCCATTTGACATAAGCAACAATCAAACTTGGAGTGGGCAGCATTGTGAACCCTGCACCAATTTGGAAATAAGAGATCTTGGAAATTCATCTGGGTGCCCAAGCTAAGTTGGTCATTAACACACTTTTCTAGGAACCCCTAGAAATCACTGAGTACTCCCCAGTCGTCGTCTTCATCAGGCCCGTCATTTGGCTCCACCAACCCCTCCATACTCAGGGATATTCAAGTGGGATCCGTTGGAGGATTGCACAACACTAGGAACACTTCGTCGGCACATTCTTCCTGAGGGTCAACCTCATTTTGGTAGGTGAAAGAACGGTAATTCTCTAAGTCAGTTTCGGCAAACAACACCTCGTTAATATTATTGTACTCCATGATCATGTATTTCATACGAGGTTCACGATCGATACAGATTTGATTTGGCAACCCCTTCCATGGTAGCCACATGTGAGAAAGGTCTGTGGCAGTATATCCATTCAGTGCTTTGGTGAACTCTCTTCCCAGGATGATTTCGTATGCATCGAGAATGTCTACCACCTGAATATCAATGACTTGTTGTATCCTTGGGTCTGTGGCAATCTGCATTGGGATCTAATTTATTTCTCCTACGATGATAATCTTTGTCTTGTCCAGCTGGGTGACCTTCCTCCTTGAAGGAGTGGGAGTGATGCCAAGGGCCTTGCATACTGCCAAGGGCATGACATTAGCAGACGCTCCTGAGTCGAGCAAGCAATTATGTAGGTTCTTCCCGAAGATCCTGATGGTGGTCAGGAAAGGGGGAGTTTCCAATCTCCCTTGGAAGATGCTCGTAGGCATGTCCATGTGAGCTACTTTACCCTTGTTATTGTCACTGCCTTTATCCCTATTCTATCTAAATGACAGGTCCTTGGAAAACTGCCTATTACTCAGCTCTGGTTCCTTTTCAATTTGTTTACTCACAGATTGATTTACAAGGATATCCTTCTTTTTCTCAGTATTATCCTGTATTTCTGGTTCTCGCCTAGGCTCTTCAAAGGTAACCTTCCTAGCTGGCATCTTTTGCAGTGTGCTGGAAGAAAGAGTTCCATTAAGGATCTTAAAGAAGGCATGCCTTACAGCAGAGACTTTCAGTAATTCAAAGGCTGATAAACTAATTTTTACCTTCTTGAACTCTTTTGCCACATATTCACCCATTTTCTCAATTTCTGAACTAAAAGTTTGGCCTATGGCCAAATGAGGAGGTTGGACTTTTGTTTGACTAGGCAGGTTTTGGGATTGGCCTTGAGCCTAATTTTGTGACTGGTTTTGAGACCCATTCTTGTCGAGGTATTGGGTAGGTATATGGGGAGGTCTAGAGTTGTTGCTGGCATTAGGATCCGGTGGAGTGGCGAAATCATTTGGTGGGGTAGAAGTTGTAAAGGGTCCACCCACCTGTCTATTCCTAAGGAAGTAGGGAGTCAACCTTTGATGGAACATGTAGACCTCATCTACAAATGGTTCCTATTCATCTACTAGACCATTAGCTACTGAATCGAAAAGTTGAGCCAAATTTTGCTCGTTACTTACCTCCTACACTTCTCCATCTTCAACTGGAGCGGGCTCAACCTCAAGCTTGTTGCAGTCACCCCACGGAAACGGTGCCTGATTAACCACGAGATAGGAGGAATCGTACGGCTCAGCTGGGACAATGTCCCTATAGCCAGCATTGTCTACTGCATTATGCACTTCTACCTAAAATATTTTAGCAGCTGTCTGGAATTCAGGGCAATCCAACTCAGAATGCCTGCTGGTTTTATGAATCCTGCACCATTCGGACAAGGCTGCCTCAGCAAGGTATACTCCGTTGGTCATTTTTTCATTGCTTGCCGACTGATCGAAAGGCATAGGGACACCTCTGTTATTGGGCCTGGTGTTCCACGCGTGATTCTACCTCTGCGAAGGTCTCCTTTCTGAACTCTGATTAGCATTTTGCCCCTATCATAGTTTTGCCCTAAGGAAGTGCTTGCTTCTCGACTATCCCTATTGTCCCTATTAACTCAGTTTTCTTGGTTAAGATTGGCCTGAAAATTACATTGGGAGGCCTGTAACTGATTGTTCTAATTTTTTAGGTGCATCATTTCTATGGACATTTTCTTTATCATCTCAGTCAGCTCCTCTAACTTGTCTTTCTTAGTCCCGCTCCCAGGCGATGGCATCGAATTTTGGAGAAAAGCGGGTGGGGATGTCGGTTGATTCTGATAAGCCGGAGGAAACTCTGGTCCTGATAGGTACAATGGCGCCTGGGGCCCTTGAGAATGCACCTGCTATTGTGGAGCAGCCTGAGAATAGTTATACTACTGTTGGGGCTGCAAATAGGAAGGCACGGGAGGTGCATAATTCAGTGGCTGCCCTGGATGTGGTACCATAGGCAACTAAGGTACTTGGTTCATAAGAGGGGTTTCATGAGCAAACGCCTGATTAAGTCCTTGAATCTGCATCGGGTGAGCTACTAGCCCCAAAGAAGGCAATGGGCCAGAGATATTCTACCCTAATTCCGCACTAGCGACAACAGTCTCTGTATAGACGGTCACCAGGGTAGTGAGTGTTAGGCACATCCTTTTCACCAAAGCCGACATGAGGTTGTCCAATGCCGCATAATAGACTGTGAGAGCTGCAACATCATTATGGAGGTACAAGTCCTGGAGCCTTGTAAAGGCGCGATGAAAGCAGTCATTGAAGGATCCAATAGGTTGATTTATCTCCCTCCTAACTGACATAGACTGTTGATAAAGTTTTGAAGGACTGATGGGGATCTTGTATTTCTACAGGAAGGCATCCTTCATTAAGTTCCATGAGGTGATGGATCCCCTCAGCAGATTGATGTACCAATAGAAAGCTTCTTCCCCCAACGAATGTGGAAAAAGGCGGCATGTGACATCCTCGTGATCAACTTGCATTTCAGTAATTGTTGTCTCGAATATTTTAATATGCTCCTCGGCTGTTCTTTGTACGTCACGCGGATGGAACTTTGAACAAAAGCCCTCCAGATTCTTGGGCATATCAAGGTAAGCGGCAAAATGTATCGGCGAAGGGTTATGTGCTAACCAAGCCATGGAGGGTGGTGGACGTGGTATTTGTTGTTGGAAAACAACAATTTGGGGCTGTATTTGCAATACAATAGTAATCTAGGACTGCACTTGAGCTGTGACTAATTGGACTGTGCCCTGGGCTAGAAGGGTCGGGGAAGGAGTAATCCTCGAGCTGCCGGAGACAGGAGGTGCAAATGCAGTTTGAGATGGTTGGGTGGAAGACGAAGGCCAGCCAACTGAAGGTGAGGATGGAATAGAAGTGGGTGGAATGGAGGAAGAGGAAGAGGCAACACTACTTCCTCTAATTTGCTTTGCCCTTGTAGGAGGCTGCAATTCTTCAAATTCTCAAATATTTGGTGTTGACCGTAGAACTCTTTGAAATATTTCCAAGGAGAATGATTCGATTCGATCCAGCTTTGCTCTTAACTTTTAGCTTTTTATTCCAACTTCAAGCCCTCCTTCTAGCGCCAGTTCTGTTGATGTGTTTTTTATGCACTTCTCAACACAGGAAGTGCGTAGGTGCACTACCTCTCTTGAAAGACAATCTTCCACAATCAAACTGCAGAACACTATCCCAAGGTCTCTAATGTCAGGTCTTGATAGTACTTGGAATATCTCAGTTGTTTGATGTGATTTGCTAGAATCACAAGGTGGTCTTACGTAGGAAATACAAAGCATGGGAGGTTAGATCTTGAAGTGGAGTTCTTGGGATGAAAGAGTTGTTATGCATTAGCTATAGGTTGAAATAGCAGATCTGGACTCCATTTTGTCATTGGATTTGGATTTACAATGTGCAATGAACGTTAGCATAGGTTACTCATTAAAAAAAAAGAAAAGAAGGCAAGGAAGAGGGAAAGTTCCTAAATCTGCAATTAATCATGAATAGTGACAATGGAGTTCCTGCAATGGACAACCTCTTAAACAATATCCCACTTAACCAAAGATCTCATAGTATCATGGAACTTGTGCTATCTTTTAAGGTCTGCAAATTCTTTATCCTTCATTCAACATGTACATGCATGAATCAAAGATAAATGTTTTGGAGCAGCTCTAAATTCAATCCTAGGCTAGCTTTACACAACTATTCACTATCAACAAATAGCAAAAAGTATGAGATGAGAAGTTATCAACACAGCAGGAGTTTTCATGATCACAAGACAACATTCCTAAAATCTATTGAAACAAGAAACAGCTAACTAGAACAACAATAAAGTCTAAATCAAACATCTAACATTGGAGATTGAACCAAGCAACATGTGAGAAACTCAGAAAATGCACCAAGTCAATGTATTTTCTTTATAAATTTTTGCAGCATGTCTTTACAACAACTCAACTCCACTTTGCAAATGAGAAGAGAGCCCTATTTATAGTTTTCCAAAAGTCAAATGAATGGCCAAGATTAATTGATATTATGTGGCCATGATTCATTACAAAATAGGGTTTCACCTACCCCCAATATATCACAATTTAAAATTACATTTTGTCATTTTCCCTATTTCGTCATCTAGTGATAGCACTGTAGCTCTTTTGTCATTTAGCGGATTGTTGTTTTCACTGTAGCTACTCTTCAGGGAGTTCTTCATCTTTGGCGGGGCTATTCTGCTGCCTTTTAGAAGCGGTGTATTCAATGAATTTGAGGATGACCGCCTAGAGCTTGTCTATTTCAACGATTTCATATTGCAACACCTGGTAGCTCCATTCTTTCATGTTATCTTCCAAATTCTTCCAATCCTCATCATACTTTGCACCTTGGTCTTTGAACAGCTCCAATTGATTGAAGGCCCGGGCAGCAAAACTCAAGAATTCCATAGTGATCTCACCAGCCACCTCGTCCTTCATCTTCTCCTGGAAGTAGGGCTTTATCTTCTCCGGATCCATTTATACTGTGGGCATATCATAGTCCATCATCAACTTGAGATAACGAGCACACTCCGCCCTAATTTTCTTGATCCATTCAATGTCTGGATCCACCTTGCTCATGATTTGTTCTAGCCTCTCCCTCTGGTTGTCAAAGTCCCGCCGCCATACATCCATTAGCCAGTGATCGTCTTTCTCAAATGCAAGCTCCTTCTCCCACATGGCTTCTGGCATTCGAAGGATAGCTTCAATTTTTGGAAAGGTGGATTCATAGGTCATAGGGAAGTTGATACAGAGCTTCCTAGTGCCTTCCAGGGATTGCAACAAGTCCAAGAACTTGTTGGCTGTTAGCACAGCCCGACTAATTCCCATGTTTCTGACATATAAGACTCGTCGGAACCAGTCCTCTGTGGTCTTCTCAAAGTTCTTCCTTATTTCCATCTTATTAATCTATTCCTTGGATAGTAGTTGGGGTGCGGTTGTGGATGTGGTAGGCAGGTCATCCACTGAAGACTATTGTTGTATGTAATCTATTAAGGCTGCAACCTGTGCCTTGAGCTCATCCTTCAAGATCTTATCTTGTCTTATCAGATGCACCACCGTAGCCACTGACTCCTCAAGGTGCCTGACTTTCTGCTCTCTGGTGGCGGTTCCCAGGTCAATGGTGGAGATGTTGTAACTTACCCTAGCTTGGCCAATCACAGGCATTGCTATTTGCGCCACTCAAGATCCAGACGCATCCATTATTATCTTGGATCAGACTTTGGGCTTCGTCTGTTTCTTTGTCATGGTTTGGGCTTGAGCCAATATGGCCTCTAACCTTGCCCTTGGGTCCTTTAGCATAGGGGTTCTTCTTTTGAGCTGCCTCTCCAACCATTCAGGTACAGTAGATTTCCCCTTTGGTGAATCATGGTCACCCTCACCCTTCTCGGTCAAGGCCAAGATTTCCACTCCTTTTTATTCTAGGGATTTTCCTTTCTCCTTGGCAGCATCTTCTTCCTCCTCATCAGAGTCATGGATGAACACGAGGCGTTTGACTGGTAGCACGGTGGGCGGATGCCGAATGGGAATTTCTTTTTCTGCCATCTCTTCTTCTTTCTTTTCCTAAGTATACTCAGCCTCGAGGGTCCTGACAATTTGAGTTCCAACTTAGTTAAATCCTCTTACTGCTGTTTTTCTGGTGGCTACCCTTCTTCATCATGGGGTGATCTTTCTGCCTCTGCCTCAATGTCCTTCAGCCATTGTGCCATTTCCTCCTTGAGGTCATCGTCAAAGGTTTACACGATTACCTTAGCACCGGAGCCATCTTCCTCATCCCCGCTCTCGGAAGAGTCTATTCCCTCCTCATAAGCCACCTTGTCGATGGTTCGATGTTTGTACTCTGGGTGCTCATGGTACTCATCGGCCTCCTCCTCAACAGGCTTCGAGGCTTCCCGCTCTTGTTCCTCCCATTCCTCACAGATCAGCATGGTGGCCTCCATAGCCGGTGGCCCTATCGGTGGTTGTGAAAGCTGAGCAGTAGCAAGGACCTGCGCAAGGGCTACTTGAAGGGTGGGGTCCATTAGGATCTAGCAAAGCTTAGGGGGAAGGTTCTGCATGTGTCTTGAGAGAGCCTCGGGCATGGTGGCAATGGGAATAGGTGATGTTGCTGTTTCTAGAGGGAGTGATGTGATTGGTGACATGGCAACGGAGGAAGGGGAAGTAGTCATGGTAGAAGAGGATTCAATATTAATTATAGACTCAGCCGGAGGCGAAGGGGCAAGATGGACAGAAATGTGCACTATCGGCGGGGATGCAGTGACCATAACCAGGGAGGTAGGTGGTGCAATAGGAGGGGAAAGGAGAGCCAAGAGAGGCTCCAATTTATTTTCATCCTTTGCCTCCTTTTCTTGGGTTGAGGGTTGTTACGTAGTGCCCCATGCCTATTTGAGCCTTTTGGGAGGTGAGCCTCCTATTTCTTTCCTTGTGTAGACCTTCAGGTCTGGAGACTATTCTTTTTCATTCCCTTTTCTCTTCTTGGATCTGGTGAGCGAAGGAGACTTGGAGGTCCCGCCAGTAGAAGTGGTGGTAGCGGCATCCTTTGCAGCACTTGGCTCACTTTTGAGCCCGTCATAAGTCAAAATTATTCCTTGCTACTTTAATTGAGCCACCTGTCCATTGATCCACTCTTTAGTGCGAGCCAAGACTGGCTTGGTTACAGTGTCAAGGTCATCGACCTCTTGCTCATCCCAGTCAATTGATGGTATCAGCAAATTGGCGACCAAAGGTTACCTGGGGTGCATTATGGTGCTCTCATCTTCCTCGACTTTGTCCGGTATGGGGAAAGGTTGCACCTTCCTCAAAAATTGCAACGTCATTCACATGTAGTGCCTTGCCCGTACCTCTTTGTCGTCTTGGCAATCCCCCCAGAAGTCCTTAATGTGATGCAAATGGGTGTACCCTAGTCCTAATTCCTGCCTGAATTGGCCATGCGGGTCTATCTGCAGGCGAGCAGTGTGTAAGTAGAAATGGTAATCCTTCAGTTCTTTCTTGGAGTTACTAGCACACTGGGAAGTTTGCAGTCTGTACATGCCCTGGCCCAAAGTCATGGGATAAGAAACCCCTGCTATGTGTTTGTTGCTGAAGATTGCCTATATGTGTTGGAGCTTCCGAGAAAGCTCTAGAAGGATGATCCAGTCGTTGGGGTACCGAGGCAATCTGTTTGGCTTTTTAGTGAAGCCCTGGGCATGGATGTACGTGAACTTCGAATACTGGATAAAGAGGAAGACATACTTTTTCAAAAGTGCCCTGGCACTGTGGGAGACCTTCCTCTCGAAGTCTCCGGCAATCATTCTGATAATATGGCCGGTGAAGGCATCGTTTACTCTATAGTAATCCCTCTTGAAGTTTCAGCATTCGAGTTGCGGGTACCTGTCATATGCTTTGAGTCTTCGCCCTTGCTTCTAATCAGGTGCCACAAACAACCCGTTGTACTGTCTCCGATCTGCCAAGGAATAGACAAGATAGGAAGTCATATAAAATTTAGAGCTCTTCTTTATGTTGACAAACTGCTCATGGAAGTAGTTGCTTATGATTCCTCCCCAGTAAAATGAAGTCTTTGTGGTGACGTCCTCGTTTCTATGCAGAATCTACTCAACGAAGTACACCATCCATTCTTGAAAGTAGGCAGCCATAGGAAGACCCATAACTCGGCTTAGCATCGTGACCAAGTCGTGGTAATCTTCGTGGAAATTGCTGTGGAAGAATTCTTGAGGAACCTTCACAGCGCTGCCCCACCTTTCCTTGAGCCAATGTAGATTTATTGACTTCTTACAGCCTATCAGATTACCATCCCACGCTGCCTGGCATTCTTCTATGGTGGAGACTTCCATCTCCTTAAAAGTGGGGATATGGAAAGTCCTTCTAATTCCCTCAGGCGACATGTCGGCAAGAATGTTGCCCTCTATCAATCATTGTCCTTGTGTCTGGTTGATATGCTTCTCGACAAGTCATTACCAACTCGGGGGCCACAAGGGATGGAGGGAATCTGGAAGCCTTCGCTATTCCAGTTTGCCTTATCAATCTTGCATTCTTTGTTGTTGGATTGACCCTGACCCTCTGTGTGAATTCGTAGATATCAACTTGGCCTATGTTGGTGTCAGTGATCTCCTTCCAATATGTGGTGACTTTTTAGTGGAGAGGCTCGCCTTAGAATTGGTATTTCATCTGGTCCTTGTCTTCTTTCCCCCAAGGGGTCCTTCCTGACTTCTTCCCTTTGTCCTTTTCAGCAGATGCCCCTGAAGGTCCTACATCTGATTCCATATATCTTGCAAGCAAAGGCATAGTCAGCACAATAGATCACAAAAACATTCATGTTAGCTGGAAATCTAAAGGTAACATCCATTTTGAATAACCCATCCATTAAGCATAACATGATCTTTATTTCCTTTGATGTTATTTGATCTTTGATTAAGGGCATTTGGACACTTTGGGCCCTGAGGCCTGAACTTCCTCAGCAGGAATGCTATTTGGAAGGGAAAACACAGTGGAAGGCTCCTAGAGATTCTCTTCAGTCAGATTTTAGTGTTTTAATAGGTACGCAATGAAGAAGACCAAAATCAAGCATGTGGGTCGAAGTTAGATTCCAGATTTGGGCTCATTTGGATCAGTTTAGGAGAATCCAGAAGTGTCAGGCCGGGGAGCCGTCTGGAGATGGCAGTTTGGAAGTGTAGACAGAAAATGGAATTTAATTTTACTTTTGAACATTTGGGCCGGTGATACCGGGAAGGCACTCGTATTTCGCCGTTTGTGACGGCAATTGCCGGATGGAATCCTGGAAAGGGCAGCCTGGTAGTAAGGACCCGGCAGAGGAGTCTACCACTTCGATTTCATTTTCCAAGTTTGGTGGCGAAAGGAAGATCGAAGTTCGAGGCCCGAAGGACATCCAGGGAAAGGGTGGGTGAAAGGTTATGCCTAAGTAAGAAGTTACGCCAATAGCCGGGGCCAAGAGCGGACCCGGCAGAGGGGGGGCGTTGTTTAACATTGTTTTCAGCCCCACAGCGGAAATAAGGGTGGAACCCGGATCCCAGAGGGGTGGTCGAGGGTTTCTCGTCGAAGGTGGATAAGGAAGCATGGAGACCCAGCACCCGAAGCCCTGTAGTAACTAAAGATGTTCTGAGTTTAAATCGTATGCCAGCAGTGAACAGAAAGGCGGAGCCCGGATGGTGGGATGCCGGGTGAGATTTTCTCCTCGAAATGCCGGACAAGGATAGGATTCCTTGGTGACAGAGTCCGGGGGACATGAGGCCTTTTTGCTTATGTGGCATTCCTGCGGCAAAGAGGAGGTCGGGGCTGATAGGCGGGACACCGTCAGAGGTTTGCTGTTAAGGTTGTCATTGTGCCCATAGAACCCCGAAAATGGAACTCCGGGGTCCCGGGCCTAAGAGACCCAAAGGGCATTCACTTTTCTTTGAAATGCCCACAGTGAGGAGAAGGGCGGGCCCCGGTAGCTGGGAGGTCGGTGTTAGATTGCCATTTTGATGCGGTGGAATTTTAGCGGACTTTCGAACAAGGAAGTCCTACGGGCTGGGCCCAAAGGGAAGAATCGCCACTTGAAAAGATGGTTTATCATTTGATTTAGGATAGCCAAGACAAGCCCCGGGCCCGAAGGAGAAAATATCCTTGTGTGAAGAATGGTCATGGCGAGGAAAAGTCCCGGATTCGTGATGAGGGCATCATTGAAGGTTTCTCAAGTTTTCAACACGTGGGTTTTGTGCGCAATGTCATTTTTTATCATCTTCATGCCTTCTTAACATATGTTGTTCATTTAAATCCTTAGAAATCACAAAAGAATGTGCGGGAGGGCGAACGGAGGGCCTACCTCGAACACGCGATGTGGGAAGATGTGGGATCCACCTATGATCGATAAAGTGATGTCGAGGGCGATGAACGTGAGGGTGTTGAAGACGATGGGCTCCCCAATCAAGTTTTCCAATCACACTGCAAATGTATCAGATGATAATGACGGGTCAGAGTGGGTCTTTTATACCCCTAATCGCAATTAATGACCCCATTAAATGCAAGTATGGTGAGGAAAGGGTTGGTGAGTTTGAATGTTGGCAACGGCGGCGGGAAACCCGGTGTCCGTCAGCCGGGAGGGTGCAAGTCGGCGGCCGCCTTGAATATTTCGGGTTGATTGGGATGGTGACAATAGAGAGAGAGTCGGGGCCTAGATGGCAGAGAAACCTGGCAGGGGAAGCCCGAACGGCCGGGGCCGGCAAGGCCTAGAGCCGTTGGAAGGGGCGAACTGCCAGAGTGTCCCCATGAGGCAGCAGAACATGACAAAATTTAAAAAGGAAGGCACGGTCAACTTACGGTAGGACTTGAAAGCAACACTGACCATCTGAGACACCAAAAAGTGGGGCATGCAAAATGAGGTGGTGAAAAAAATGACCTGACAAGGTGAAAGAAAAGAGGGTCCCCGTTCCAAATGGGGCGTGTGTGCTGAGGGCACAACAGGTGGGAAAAATAAAGCCTCTAGGGCCAATTAGACAATGTTGTGGTGGTTACACGCACCACAATGCCTCCAGTCACCAAGACTAAGCTCATGCCACCAATCCACAAGAGTTGATGAAAGCCCTCATAATGCATCGTGTGAGTGTGAGGCCATAGATGCTCATACCAGCAAGAGGGTAGGTGGAAAAATATAAAGGCTTAAAACGATCGATGCATTGAGAATGTGGGATAAAACAAATAGCAAATAGCAATGCCCAAAACCCTAGCACCACAAATGTATGTAATGGAGCTTTCTAAAGTGTAATGCATCAGCTCAAAACAAAGAATAATCTACCAATCACAATCAAGTAGCCAATGCAAACATGAAAGTGCACCCTCAGGAATGAAGGAAACATCACTCGAAAAAAAAACATTTCAATGACACAGTCGAGACCAAGGAGTGGTTCAAGTGACACCAAAACGTAGCCTTTATTCATGTGCCTCCTCCAATAGAAACACGCCTCTAGTGAAGAAGCGTTAGCAAGTCTAACACTTTCACTAGTAGAGACATCTCCCCCTCTTTGGAAAATCATGCAGCTTGTAGAGAATGAAATCCATAACCAAGAGCAAATGAAATTGGGCCTCCTCTCTCCAAAATGCCTCTAGAGACAAAAATGTGTGGCCTCCTCCATAAGCTAGAAATAACTACAAAGGACTTTAGATCTGCATAGAGAATCAAATCAGTCTTCCAAATACAAACCAACAATAATGGAAACAACTGAGCCGAAATGGGAATTTAATATAATTCCAAACGCTAAATTTTTTCGGATGAAAAGATAGATTTGCAAAGGAAAATGTGTGATAAACCTTCTATGTCCCTTTCAAAAAGGCTAGATTTAACCACACAAAATATGCACTACATAAATCTCAATAAATTTCTATGTTAACCACACGGAGGTTTGCCAAAACACTAGTGACCTCATCTTTCAAGCTCGCCAATAGGAAAAAAATCCTTAGTGGAAGGAAGGGTAGGAGTTCTGCTTTGATACCATGATGGGGCAAAGCTCCAAATCACCCAGGAACAACCTGAAACTCAACTCTCACAGCCGAGAACATAATAATCACCAAATATGTGATAAGCTTTATTAAAATCTAATATGATAAAATACATTATAATATAGGCTAATAAAGCCATTAAAAAATCCAAAGGGGTGAGCAACCACCCAATACGGGAATATGGGAAAGAAAACTAATTTCCTGGTTTAATAAATTAAATGCAACTAAAATAGATTCTACCTAAGTAAAACTTAAGTAAATATACATTTACTCTAACATATTGGATACGACATTCCAAGTATTGGACATGGATCTTCCCTATAACATCCTCCTTAGCCAACTATGGATTCATTCTATGAAGGTCATCCCCTCCACATACCACCAATGCCTTAAGTTTCCTCATAATGACATTGAGATCATAATTGTCAATGATCTCAATCCTTTTCAATATTTACACAAGAATGGAATGATAGAACCTTGGATACCTTCCAAGCGACCAAAGAACATAGGACTAGGGTATGAACCATTAAAATTGAACACTCCTAGTACCAAGGCACTTTCAAGTGGGGAGGTTAGTGCTTCAAAATATATCAAGAAATCAAATGATTAACATGCTGAGACTAACTCCAATGAATGGGAGTGGGACTCTTGCAAATCTAGTGCTTATGATCTAGCTGAGACCTTTCATAAACTTGACTTATTCAATCATAAAACTGAAGGCCAAGCTTGGATTGATTCCTTTTGGGATCACAACAATACTTCCATTTTCACCTTATATTCGTCTTCGCTAAATCTCAACAACATGATGATGGCATGCCCCTAGTATACCTGCAATTGATAGACTAGTACCAACAACGACCACCAACCTTAGACATGTTTGAAAAGAATGAAGCAATAGATGAGTTTATGGGACTACGTGAAGGCATACACTGTGGGGATCTTAAAGTTTCCTTTATTATAGATCTTGACAACACAACCTACTTTGGGAAGTATTGACCACCCTCCAGTCACAAAAATGAAAATGATAAAATAAAAAAGGAAAGGTATTTAGTTTAAAATCAAAAAGGTGCCTCTAGACCTAGAAAAAGTAAAAAGAAAGGACACACCCAAGGGTGAAAACCTCTCTAAGGCACCCAAGGATGGAGGGTTGGATTTACTTCCCATAACTTAAGAGAAATAACCAATGCTAGTGGAGGAGTCTATGCAAGTCAACATAGGCACTAATGATAATCCTAAAATTGTCCACTTTGCAGCATCTTTGACGAAAACAGAGCAACTAGAGTTTCATGCCTTCTTCATAGAAAGATAGTTCAACTTCGCTTGGTCTTATGTAGACATGCCATGTTTGGATCCTAAGTTGGTATTACACCACTTTCCATTATTTTCTAATGCTAAACCAATCAAACAAAAGCTAAGGAAAATGCATCCTCAAATTTCCCTACTCGTGAAGGCTGAGTTAAAGAAGTTACTTGATGTTGGCTTCATTTGACCTAATAAATATGTAGAGTGGATTTCCAATTTGGTGCTAGTGACAAAGCCAATAGGAGGAATCTGCATATGTATTGATTTCAAATAGCTAAACAAGGCATGCCCAAAAGATGACTTCCCCTTACCAAAAATCTACATCATAGTGGACATAACAACATTGTATGAGATGTTATCCCTCATGGATGGTTTCTAAAGATACAATCAAATTAGGGTAGCTCTTGAAGACTAGCATAAGACAACTTTCACATGTACTTGGGGAACATATTGCTATAATTTTGTGCCATTCGGATTGAAAAACACTAGAGCTACATATCAGCAAGCCATGACCAACATCTTTCATAATATCATGCATACCTTCATGTAAGATTGTGTAGATTGCCTCTTAGCCAAATCATTTTCAAGGGGTAATCATTTTTGAGTGTCAAATTTTTTTTTCAAGAGTTTAGAAGAATACAAAGTACGATTGAATTCAAATAAATGTGTGTTTGGAGTAAGATTGAGCAAACTCCTAGGGTACATTATCTCTGGAAGAGGTATTGAGGTCGACCTTGCCCAAGTAAAGGTTATGATAGACATGCCAACACCAACCAACGTAAGCCAATTGTGAATACTCCAAGGAATTTTACAATCCATCAGATGGTTCAGTGCTCAAGTGGTAGATAAGTATCAACCATTCCAACAATTGCTAAGAAAAGGAGCTCCATTTATTTGGAAGGATCAATGTCAAGAGGCCTTTCAGCTGGATAAAATATTATCTATTAACACTTCCAGTTCTAATGCCTCTGATTGATGTATACATCTCGTACTCTATATATCAACAACCACATCAACATTAGGGGCACTACTAGTACAAAATGATGATGATGATTGCAAAGAAAGATCAATTTACTATATTAGTCACATGCTTGTAGGATACGAGCTCAACTACAATCCCATTGAATGTGCTTTCCTTGTGGTGGTTATTTCCACTCAAAAATATAGGCATTATATATTAACCATGGGTGATCCCACAATATTGGTTTACAATTTTTGGCCAAACTAGACAATGAACTGAATTTTTCTAACTAAATCTTCACTTTCGAGCACCTATAGCGGCTAAACCATGAGGAATTTGAAGATGATGCAAAATTTTTATTTGTGACATTTTTTATGTAGATTCTAAATATATTTTTTTCAAAATTTTTGGAATCAAATTGCACTTCTTTTTCAATCTCCTTCAAAAACTAGTTTTTTTCAGTAATCACCATTTTTAAGGAGTGATGCTCACCATATACAACATAATGTTTTTTCTATGGAGGATAAAATTCTATTTTTTACAAATTTAGATTTGTAACTACAATATCTAGCACTTTCATTTGGTTTCATAGTGTTTTATTGGATATTTTTTCCTTAATCAAGTTTTGAAGTCAAATCAATTACAATTCAGATATAGGCGGACTGTATACAACATAACATTTTTTGTATATGTATCAAAATTCATGTTTTTTTGTTGGATCAAGGACTTCAATATCTAGTGTAGTGATATTTTTCAATTTTTTTTTGATAATCTGCTATTTTTCCACATGTGCAGAATAGAGAGCTTTATTTTTCAGTGAAAAACCTACATTCACAAGAAACAAAAAATAAATATAATAAAAAACTTAAAATTATTTTAAATTATGCTTTTTGGGAAGCTTATAATAAGGACTACATACACACAAAAAAAGAAATTTTAAATGAATTAATTTGAGCCCCAAAAAGGTAAATCAAAATTGATTTTTTATCAGCATTTTGATAGGTGTAAAGGAGACTCCATTATAGGTATGGTTTAAAACTAGCAGGGTTCTATCCAAGGGGGTTTGATCTAAGGAGGTTCAATCAAACCATATTCTAAAAATATGTGATTTCAGCAAAAATTAGGGATCTCCCAGAAATTGTAAACAGTATTGTTGGACCACCCCCATCAAACGAATCTCGTAGCCAATATTGAACTCTTGAAATATCTCCTCAATAAAGTAGCTTTGACGGGATGGTTAGCCAAATGGGTAATGATACTAAGAAAATATGACATCCAGTTTGTGCAAAAAACAATAAAAGGACAAGTTATAGCCAATCAAATCACATATGTGCCCACTATAACATACCATCTATTAGTATCAAAATTCCTTGATGAGTCTAAATTTACACTAGACACTTCAGTCACATGGATGTTATATTTTGATGGATCTCACACAAGTCATGGTTCAAGAGTAGGGATACTATTTGTCACACCCTAAGGAGATACTATACCAAATTCATTTAGAATCAATTTGTCTTGTATCAAAAACATAGTAGAGTATGAGGCACTACTTACAAGATTTCTCATGGCCATCAAATGGAAGATCAAAAGACTTCAAGTTTTATGGTGACTCACAATTGGTTATACGACAAGTCAATGATGATTATGACACGAAGGATGAGAAGCTCACTCCTTACAAATGAATGGTTGATATAGTTTTAAGCAATACTTTGATGACATCATCTTTTAGCAGGTTCTTAGAATCCAAAACAAGGTAGTCGATGCACTGGCTACGATCGATCTCTCTTGGACATTCCAAATAATGTGTTGCAGTATGAGTTCTTAGTAGCACAACTCTTGATCCCCACCTTTGATATCCTCGAGTCTGAGATGTTGTGCAAACCTTTTGGTCATAATTCACCTTGGTACAAATATTTCTATGACTACTTGCATGACCAAGTTATCCCTCCTGACTTATCTATTAATCAATGTAAGACCTTCATCTGTAAGACTACTAGATATACTATCATCAATAACATTTTTTATTGCAAAAGTCTAGACAACACCCTCCTAAGATGTCTTGATACTAATGAAGCACAAACAACCTTATGAGATGTACATGAGGGTATATGTGGATCTCACTCAAGTGGTCCTACTTTAGCTAAGAATATCATGGGAGTTGGATACTATTGGTCGATAATGGAACATGATGCATACCACTTTGTCAAGAAGCGTAGATAGCGCCAAATACATTGAGATCTTATACACACACCAGCATAAGAACTCCAACCAATCATATCACCAAGGCCCTTCTCCCAATGGGGACTTGACCTCATAGGTTAAATCCATCCCATCTCATCCAATGGCCATAAGTTCATTATCATAGAGACTAGGTATTTCACAAAATGGATAGAGGCTATCCCTATGATGTACATTATTGGAAAACAAATATTTAAATTCATCCTTAATTACATCATTTTCCAGTATTATGTCTCATAGTCTATCCTTACTGATAACAGTCATCCATTTAAGAACCAAGATGTTCACCAATTATGCAAAAAATTCCACATCCAACACCACTTCTCCACTCCATATTATCCCCAAGGTAACGGCCAAGCTGAGGCATCCAACAAGACCATCATAAAAATCTTGAAGAGGACTGTCAATGGCACTAGTCATGATTGGCACCTCCAACACAATCCCACATTATGGGATTACCACACTAGCATTCACACTCCCACAGGAGCCACACCATATTCCTTAGTCTTTGGTTCTGAATCCAACCTTCCTATTAAGGTCAAGTTTCCTTCCCTAAGGGTATCCATGCAAGGGATTATTGATGAGGGGAAATATCATGTATCCATATTGCATGAGTTATAATTGTTATATGAGCGAACATAGAATACATTGGTTCACCTACAAGCTTATCAAAATCATCTTCATCATAGTTATAATAAGAATTTTTGGTCAAACACTTTGCCAGCAGTGACTTGGTCTTAATGGAAAATCATAAGAATCAAGTAGAAAGAAAGAAGACTAGAAAATTCAAGCCTAATTTTGGTTTGTACAACATAACAATAGTATATGGGTCTAGCACATATCATATTTTGACTCCTGAAGGTGAGCCATTGTCAAAGCCTATCAATAGCCTACACTTGAGCAAATTCTACAACTAGCTTCAAAGAGCCTTTGTCAAAAACTCAAAAATACAAAAAAAATCAAAAATCAAAAAAATTGTCACCTTGATGAAAACCTAGCAAATAGGTGTCTTGTGTGACCACAAAAGAAACTAAAAAATCAACAAAACAGTTAAGAGAAATAATTCGTCCAATAATAAAAACCACTTTAGTGGCACTTTTGATAAGTACCATCTTGAAAACTTGGCAATCAGGTGCCATGTGTAGTCAATCTTTGCCGCATCATCTACTATCATTCTATTTGGTTTTCCATCCTCACTCATAATAAATTCACCTACATGCTTTATCTCACCATTCAAAATAATGCTTTGTTGTCCTTCCCATCACTTGAAATGGTTGATATTTTGCATCTTTCACCTTCTATACCCATCCACCATAAGAATTATCAAATTCCATCCCTAATAAGTTGGTCCTATACCTAATTGGGGGCAAGTACTTAACTCATGTCTTCAATTGATCCTAGATATGGTATTGGAGGTCACTATATTGAAAATCCAAAAAGATAATGAAACTTCAAAAATCCAAAATAATAAAAAAAATTCAAAAATCCAAAAAAATCAAAACATGTCAAAAATCCAAAAAATATAAAATATCCTCAAAAAGCCAATAAAAATTGAAATATTCCCAAAAATCCAAAAAAATCCAAATAACCTTCAAAATCCCAAAAATAGTGTCATGTCAAGTGAAAGACGGTCAAACTATGTTTCCTTTGTGACTTCATGTTGGCAAGGTCATCAACGACAAGCCCCCAAGGCTCTAGGTTAGTCCTTAGGGTTTCTCAAATAAAGTCAATCATCATTCATAATATAAAGTATTTTTTGTTCGAGTCAAGGTCAAACTACAATTTTTCTACATATGTCATGTAGCCAAGGCCATCACTGATGAGCCCTTGAGGCACTAGGTTAGTCTTTCATAAATTTTCAAGTCAACCACTATCTATAACACAATCAATCATAAACCTTGATTATACACAAACAATCATCTCAGTCTTAGATCAATCATGAAGCAATCAGACAAAATATCCAACTCGTCTTCAAACCAAACTGGTCAATTGCCTAATTCGTCAAACATCAAATCAACAATTACCAGTCAATCCATGGTCTTATACAATAAGTGGCATTATCGAAAGCAAACTGAACATCTCATACGACATGCCTCATTTCTTGAAATGATACATGACCTTATCGTTTGTCTTATACAAGATGTGTCATTCTTGAAACCAAGCATTATCATTCATAACCTTATCACTTTCCTTATACAAGTGGCTACATGCTCGAAATGAGACTCAATGTCTTATACAACATGCTCCATTTTCTAAAAATAGGTGTTATCAATTAGTCAATCAATCAATCAATTGATCAATTAAGCAACCAATCAATCATATCAACACACAAGCGTTGGTAAAAAAATCTAAATGGTTGTTGACTCTATTGGTTTAGTTGTCTTATCTTTTTCTTGATTTATCTTTTGGTCATGTTACTAGCCACCTCGAGGATGTCCCAAGAAGGATTTAGAGGACCGATGATGTCTCATAACCTGCCTTTTCTTTGATTGTTGTTTGTGATTTGTCTTGACAAAAAGACTTAGACAACTTTTCTCCTAGTATGAGTTATGACATTCCTTATTTGTTAAGTGTCATTTTTTATCAAAGGGATACATTGCACACCTTGGTCCATGTCATACCATTGTGCTTATTGTCCATTTGCCATATTTTTAACACCTAATAATGATGATAAACACGCAAGCCTAGCATACCTCAAGCAAAATATCAATCCCTCTCAATCGTCTAACTCCATGCTAACATTTCATTTCATCAATCCTTGCATTCATGCCTATTCAATTTGTTTGTTAGAATATTTTTTCAATTTTTTCCAAAATTTGGAAAAAAAAATTAGAGGGGGCATGGGTCTATACGGTCTATATTGGGGCATGTCTTAGACTAAATTTATTTGACACAATGTGATAAATTGCATTGTATCAAAGAAGGACAAAATGTAGACACTGAAAAATTTCTTAGGCTTGCAAGCGTCATTTTTCACTTCTTCCCCACATAATTGAATAATTTTAATTATTTACTTAATTCATTTCTCCTTTTATTCTTTCTTTGATTAATTAAATAAATTAATATTTATTTAATTATGTCACTAATATTCCTTCTCTATAATTAAATAAATTCTTATTTATTTAATTATTCATTTTCACTTTTCTATTATAATTAAATAATTATTTTAATTATTTAATATTTTATCCTTTTCCTCCACTTTTAATTAAATTGTTATTTTAATTAAAATTAACCTTTTCCCTTTCTTCTATAATTAAATACTTGTTTTAATTATTTAATTATTCACTTTCCCTCCTAAATTAAATAGTTTGATAATTATTTAATTTACTCCAGCAACCTGTGCCAACCTCTTTATCTATGTCATTCTTATCCCTTCACATCTGAATTAATTTCCACAATTGATAAGGTTTTATTACCTTTTAATCTCCACCATCCATCCTTAGCCAAACCCTATTTTTGTCCCAACCCTATTTCATTGCTTCTCAAAGCAATTTCATCCATTGATCTTCATCATTTGATCTTGACCCTTCATTGAAATTTGGTTTTCTATAAAAGAGACCCATCACTTTCATTTCAACCCTACCTAGCCAGAGACAACCACAACTACTATCTTTGATATAAAGCAAAATGGAGTAGAGCAATGAAGGTGATTCAATCATGGCATAGGGATTATTGGTAATATTGTTTTATCATTTTATATTTCAATGTTCATTTGTGCTTCATTGTCCGATTAGGGTCTACGGTTTGAATTTTATGTATTTCATGGTTGATATTGTGGATTCATGTCTTTTCCCTTGATTCTACCCTATTCTATAGAAATATTTTTTGTCATTACAACTATACTATAAATTGGAATAGCTTATTAAATTCATAATGGAAAATATAAAGTACTCTTTTTATTTTAGCTCAAAAAAATCTTTCAAATACGCATAGTTGTAAAATATATGTAGATGAGCTTTCTTGTAATTGGAATAGCTTATTAAATTCATAATGGAAAATATAGAAGTACTCTTTTATTTTAGCTCAAAAAAATATTTCAAATACCCACAACCCTATTCTACATAATGAAATCCTTGCTGTGGTTTTTTGTCATTACAAATTTACTATAAATTGGAATAGCTTATTAAATTCATAAGAAAAAATATAAAAATACTTTTTAATTTTAGCCCAAAAAAATCTTTCAAATACCCATAATTGTAAAATATAAGTTGTAATTTTCTTGTATTTGGAATAGCTTATTAAATTCATAATGGAATATATAAAAGTACTCTTTTATTTTAGCTCAAAAAACTCTTTCAAATACCCATAACCATATTCTACAAAATGAAATCCTTGTTGAGATTTTTTGTCATTACAACTATACTATAAATTGGAATAACCTATTAAATTCATAATGGAAATTATAAAAGTACTCTTTTATTTTAGCTCGAGAAAATATTTCAAATACTCATAGTTGTAATTGGAATAGCTTATTAAATTCATAATGAAAATATAAAAGTACTCTTTTATTTTAGTTCAAAAGAATGTTTCAAATACCCATAACCCTATTCTACTTAATGAAATCCTTATTGAGATTTTTTGTCATTACAATTTTACTATAAATTGGAATAGCTTATTAAATTCATAATGGAAAATATAAAAGTAATCTTCTATTTTATCTCAAAAAAATCTTTCAAATACCCATAGTTGTAAGTCAGTTCATTGTTGTTCAAAATTCCTTTGATATTATTCTAGTAATATATCTACATATAATATACATGGACAAGAAGTATTCACCTAAGTTGAGTCACAAATTTTATTAAAATAAAAAGTTTTACATAAAGTCGAGGAGTTGCCAAAAGAGAACAAAATTGAAACTCCAAATATTACAAAATCAAGCCACTAAGGCAAAGCAAGAAGAATCGAGAAGACGTATACCCAAGAACAAGACAAAATCCTCGAGCTTTCAAAGGAGAAGAAACCAGCTGGAGACCCGAATCCAAAAAGAAGAGGAGAAGACCTGAGGAACGAAGAGCATCCAACCCAAAGACCTGACATCGAATCCAAAAAGAAGAGGAGAAGTCCTGAGGAACGAAGAGCATCCAACCCAAAGACCTGATATCCTGCAGAATGGTGCCAAAGAAACGAGCTTTCTTCCAAACAACAGATATTCCATCAAAACAACAGATATTCCATCAAAGAATTTAAGAAGAGAAGTGTGAAAATAATTGAAAATTTGAGAGAATAAATTGAATATATTTAAATTTGATAAATTTAATATATTTTACTTTTAATCTCATCAACACTTTAAGTCATGTCTAGTTCCAATATAGATTCTTAAATCACTATTTGTAACTATTTTTATAATTTTTTGAAAAGAATTTCAAAACTTTAACTTTCTCATAATAATGGCATTCTCCAATATCAAACATTAATTAAGAAGTGGGGAGTAAATTGCTCCAAAAAAAACCAATAAAATTGTAAAATAAAAATATTATGTTCAATTCCAGTCCTTATTGCTTAATAATGTTATGCTGATATTGGTGTGGGTGTTTCCGTTCCCCTTGCTTATCGTTGTATGAACTTTGTTCTTGGTTTGGCTGATGATGGTTCAGGTTTGCCTGCGACTGCTCTTTCTTTTGTTTCTGCAAGTTATGTTGCTCGTGTTGATATTGATATGAGTTTGGTTGTTCTTTCTTACATTCATGTGGGAGCTATTGCTGCTACTGATGCTGTTGCTGGTCCTCGTGTATTTTTGCTTTTGTTGATTGTGTTCTCAGGTGTTACTGCTGCTCTTGGTATGGACAGTCTTGCTGCTTTTGCTGACATTCCGGTTGGTTTGGCGGCTGCTGCTGATTTTTACATAGATGTTGCTTCTCTTGCCGATGTTCCTGTCGAGTATGCTGCTCTTCCTTGATTTTTGCAATTGCTGCTGCTGCTCTCGCTGGTGTTCATGTGGATTTTTCTGCTTTTGGTTCTACTTCTCTTTCTGACTTTGATGTGGGTGCTTTTGTTAACCCTCTTGCTATTGGGAACCTAGAACTTGGGAGTGTGTAGGACGAGGAGGGGAGAGGACTGTAGAGACATGTTGGAGATAATATTTTAAGACAGACCTGAAAACAGGTACATAAGGCTCACACCCTATATGACACAGAGCAAGAATTCAAAGGCATATACTACAATGACATAGAAAGCAATAATATCCGAGGAATATCTATTAAAAAAAGGGAAGTAAAACAACTACTCCAAGGTACATAGCGCAAGGGTCAACAAAAACCACCCAAATCAAAGGCAGAAAGAGAAGCAGAACCAAGAGCAGAAATATCCACATGAACACCAGCAAGAACAGCAGCAACAGTTGCAGAAGATTAAGGAAGAGCAGCATACTCGACAGGAACATCAGCAAGAGAAGCGACATCTATGTAAATATCAACAGCAGCCTCCAAACCAGCCGGAATGTCAGGAAAAGCAGCAAGACTGTCCATAGCAAGAGCAGCAGCAACACCTGAGAACACAATCAACAAAATCAAAATACACATGAGGACCTGCAAAAGCATCAGCAGCAGCAACAGCACCCACATTAAGGTAAGCAAGAACATCCAAACTCATATCAATATCAACACGAGCAACATAACTTGCAAATACAAAAGAAAGAGCAGTCGGAGGCAAACCTGAAACATCGTTAGCCAAATCAAGAACAAAGTTCATACAACGACAAGCAAGGGGTACAGCAACACCGAGAACGCAATCAACAAGAGCAAAATACACATGAGGACCAACAACTGCATACTTATCCTCCACCACTTGCAAGCCACGGAGACGTTGTGGGCAACAGAGATTTGTTTCTTACTACACTCAGCGAATTTCATGCCGCACTCGGGACCAAATTATCGTAAGTATTTTGAATTTTTGGTTTAATGCTTCTTCTTTATATCCCATTTTACACATTATATGATCCATTTATTGCCTCTGTATTACTATATATTTGTATGTATATAATATGAGTATGTCTAAACATTTTTATATATGCACATATGTATCGCGATTCCAATGAATACTCGGTGATTAGGCAGTACCTGCCAAGACACCTTCATTGACTTTCAATCTTAAAACATCATATCAGATGTGGTGTTCTCTTCATGAAAGTTGCTCATTAAGAAGGTACGGTTATGCAAAGCTCGCGTTCACTTAATATTATTAAATTTTTAACTATTAAGTGTACACTGAGGATATTATATTCAAGTCCGTATTGCATTGTAACAATTATTTGCAATGGGTTTGACCTGGCATGTGAGGATGTACTTACTATGCTCTTTGGTTCTAGCCCGTGATTGTTACAAAGCCCATTCCCTGGCAATGTACCTATACAGACCTCCTTCCACAATAACCTGCTTCCTGTAGATGCATCCATCTAGCTTCCCTAAGCTGTACATTCTCGAGGTGCACCTCCTTCCTTACCCCTTCCATGCATGTTTTTGAAGGTGCAACATTATTTTTTTGTTTTTTTCTGGAGAGAATGCTATTCAGTTAACATACAGAAATGGTTTATGGAAGTCACTTATATACTAGATGCAACAGGTTTCAAAAGCAGTAATACCTTAGAAGTTCAATATATACAACACTACATCAAATTATCAATTGCCTCACTAGGTTAGTTTACATAAGATGCACAATTATTATGCATACACAATAAAAAATAGATACTTAAGTAACACAAGATTCAAATAGAACTAAAATGTTTTCTAGGACTCAAGACTCAATACCTGCATATGGGACTGCAGGAAAAAGATACTAAGGAATAAGCTAATTAATACACTTGAAGTTCCATTAACCTTTGTTCTCCTTTGCCATCTTCATCAAATCTAAGCAATATTAACTTATTCAAATTTGTACTAATGTGTCTAAGGAACAGGATATGTGATAAACTTGCAGTTCCATCATCTTTTCTTTTCACGTTCCTTCTTCATCAATGCCTTTGTATCCTTATCCTCTTTTCATATGTCTAATAGTATCTTTCATCCATGTGTTGATTTTCTCTTGAGTTGCTACTCTACTTTTTATTTCATACGAGGCATTTCAGTGGTTTATGTTTGGGACCAATCAGCCATTGGATAATACTAGTTCTTCTTTATTTCTTCATGGACACCATGATGCTCTTTGGTTCTAGCCAAGGACATCTCTTTCATGAGCACTAGAATTTGCATCAAATCTGGCACCTCCATAAATGTTTCCTTTAGGGTTTCTCTATTCTAAATTATTCTACCATGATTGTGCATCCAGAATGTTGGCAGAAGCACCATTCAAGTTTTAGTGTTGGAAATTTGTGAAACCCTTCAAATTATGTGGAAAGCGAATAACTTCTGGAGAGCCATGGCCACTACAGGTGGCAAAGAAACTGCCAATACTATTGACATCTTTCAAGATGTGGATGAATTTTGATTATTGGGCATTACAATGGCTGGTATTTGACAATGTTATGGAAAAGCCTGCTATCAGTGGATGACCATGCTAACTTGTAACTATAGTTTTTCTAATGGTTTATCACGTTCTGGAGTCGAACATTGTACAGGGTGAATTCCATGCCACTTCATTTAGTATATTGGCCTTCTATACTATGCTTTTGCATGGAAAAGCATATGCTTTTTCTATTCTTGTCTAGGATATACTAGCTTTTGTTAGCAAACATCAATATATGTTTTTAATTTTTCAATTGCTAGTAATTAATATGTTCAATTATGCTTGTGATCACTATTTCCGTATTTGTTATATGCAACCTTTTGATAGTTAGGATGTCCTTAAATTGTTTCGTTCTTAATCTTTAACATATTTGTGTGGTTAACTTGTATCGAAGCAAATTTAACTGAACCTGGCAAGGTGAATCTCATTTAAGGTACTGAAGTTTTCAATGTGCGGTATCCCGATAATAGGACGCAAGGATTTGGATCTCCATCTTCTATACAAAGAAGTGATAGCTCGTGGGGGTAGAAATGGTAAGACAGGGTTAAAATCTTCTTATCTGATTAATAAGTTTTAGGTAAACATGTTTAATTTTAAATCCTGGTTTTATTAAGACTGACTATTCTTCTTAGCTTCCTATTATACCGTTCGCTCAATTTTAACATCATCGAATCATCAAATTTATGGTTCAATTGACAGTGCAGAAAGGACTGGTTTGGCCACAGAAGTTCAATCTACCATGGAGTTGCCAAGTTTGTTCATACTTATATTTTCTCTCATTTATATATATATATATACCTATACCAATACCTTTACCAAATAAAGGACTAGTTTAAAGTAAGATTATGTGGGACTCAATGCAGGCATAGGTGGACAGGGAGATATGGACACCTGGAGAGAAAAGAATGTGGAATTACCCAAAGACAACATGTTTTCAAAAGCTGGTGGTGCCTTTGAAACAACTGATCCTTCTTGAATATAACTGAATGGAGCTGCGAGAGAAGTGTGAGATGGAAAAGAGGAATCTCCCATCACCAGTCCATGGGTGGCTGCCATAGTTTTTGAGATTGCATTCCCATTAATGGTCGTAGGTGCACTATTGTCTGTGCAGGAAGATATGTTCCCAATGCTAGCCTGCCACCTTCCATCACTATGATGTCTGCCAAGTCATATGATGGATTTGTAGAGCTACATTAGGTCAATGTTGGCATTTATATTAATCAGCTTATCAGTGACATAAATTACTTTCACCTTTCTACATCAAAGTCGATATGATGTAAAAGCCATTATGAGCAGTACATTGCCCATAGGAGGGAAATCAAAGCGGATTAGTGTTGAAGTACAAGATGAGGAAAACACTGGGGAGGAAGATGATTCTCTATACAATCTGCTGAGCTTCGAACCTCCAACCATTTATGTACTGGAAAGCATGGGGAACATATCTTCCTGCACAGACAATAGTGCACCTACAACCATTAATGGGCATGCATCTCAAAAACTATGGCAACCACCCATGGACTGGTGATGGGAGATTCCTCTTTTCCATCATACACTTCTTTCGCAGCTCCATTCAGTTGTATTCAAGAAGGATCAGTTGTTTCAAAGGCTCCACCAGCTTTTGAAAACATGTTGTCTTTGGGTACTGCAACATTCTTCGCTCCCGGGGTGTCCTCAGGTCTTGTGAGAGGTGGTCATGAGAATGTGAATGAGGATTCAAAAAGTGAGCTTCATGCGGGAGTAGCATGTCAACCTCCTGTTATGTTCAATATCTGTAGCGACATAAGGATGTCAAAATCTTTAGTATTTTGAAATACTAAGATTATTCTCGTAAAGGCAATAATCTTTTTGCTTTAGGTACTGTGGACACCTTGCTTTTCACAGTTTTAAGACCTAGACTTGGTCCTTCGCGATATATCTAATCGTGGAGGAGCTTTTTCACCCTTTTTTTGTTGCAGGTTGAACATTTAGGTACAGAAAAGATTTTGGAACCATTTTGTTGTGACTTCCTCCTTCATTGACTGAGGCAGTGAAGTTGCCTGATGCCGTCCACATTCAAGAATGTATATTGCGTGGACATATCTGCAATTTAGTTAAACCCTGTAATTTTATTTTTGAAAATTTAATATAGCTATAAGGGGAAAGAAATTTGAAATGTTTATATTTCTTGACTTTATGATGGTGAAAAAGCAATGTAGTGAACTGTTTAGATGCTGTATTTTCTCAAACCGGGACAGAGCTATTACTTGGTAATTTGGCAATTGCATTTTGATCAGAGTTTAAAGCTTATAGTTGAGACTTGCTCTATCACATGACACAGGTCATTAAAAATAGGAAATGGAAAGAGATCTCTTTGGTGTTGGACTTCCCTAAAACAATTGTGAGTGCCTCGTTTGCTTTACGAAAGTATTATTCTTATCTGCTTCACCAGTATGAGCAGGTTTACTTCTTTCAGCGTAAGAGTCCTGTAGTGCCATCACCGGGTATCTAGATAAAACTGTATTTAATTGTTATTTCAAACTGTGCTATGTTCACACTAAGATTGCATTTTTCTCACATAATTGTATACTTTCTGTTGCTTAAGCAGTTTCACGCCCTTCAGAATCTCCAGCTTCCCATTCGCTGTCAGAGACCTTCACCTTCGAAGGGTCCTGTAGTAGATATGAAAAAGCAGAAGACTGATTGTGCCCAAGCACTTGGACGTCCTTTCTTGTAACCAATATTTTAAATAATTCATTGGTTAGGGACTAACCTTTGTATTGGTACTGTAAACATTTGTGTATATTGAAACATAGA
>VDFB02188389.1:0-42759 GCA_007258455.2 Sequoia sempervirens
CTCTTATTGGGAAATTTAAATCATCTTAGAAAGAAACATCCAAGATCAATAGTGCCTTCGACAGCTTTTATTTCATCAAATTGCCTCAAAGACATGAACTACTATGCCACAAAGCGGAATGAGACATAATTAATTTCCCACATTTACCCTTAGAGAAAATTTAATTCTAATTAAACTAGTTCCAAAAAACACCATTAAAAAAATTCAATCACGTAGAACCATTAAACATGAAATATGGAATAAAAAACATGAACACACAGATTTACATGGGGAAAATCCTTTCGAGTAAAAAACCCCACACTCCAAAAGCCCAAATCACCATTGTATTATTCAACAATAGAATATAGTTACAAATACAATTCAGGCTCTAAGCCTTTAAATAGTTTACATCTTGTTCCATTTGGAGAGAATCCGACAACATAACCCTATTCTATTTCCCTCTCATTTCACATTACAAAATGTTCAATGGTTTATACCATTTGTTCTCATTCCAGGCTAACCAAGAAGCCAACCGATTCAGTTCCCAACTTTCGATTCAAATTCTATAGGTAACTGACGCTAAAGTGTTGGGCCATCGAAGAGACTCTTTTCATCTCTCTCCGATAACAAGTCACTCTGATGTCCAAATCACCCTGCCAAGTCAATCTGCCAAACAACCTTCAATGGCTAGCAACCAATTACCGCTTTCCATTCTGGCACAGGTTGGGTTCCACCATGACATTCTCCATGAGTTATTGATTCAATAGATTTACTTCACTTAATCAATCCTACACACCTCATGGGAGTCACTCAGGACCCACCACAAGAGGCACAGGGTTAGCGGGTGCCATTGGATCAAACTTATCACAACCGTTGATCAAGTTATATCATCACATCGTCGTGGTCCCCACATCCATTGACTTATCAGCCTATCGAAGGGACTTAACCTAGGGTCCCTTTGATATCATGAGTTCTCTCCAATAGGATTCCTTTATATGCTCCATCGAGTCATCAAGGAGACTCAAGACAGAGTCCCACTGAAATGATCAACTCCCACAGATGGAGCATAACACCAAAAATGTCTTATTGGAGTATTGATGAGACATGACTCTGAGTCCCATCGATAACAAGTCACCCTGATACCACTCCAATCACTAAGTCGCTCAAAACCTCATGTCAGAGGTTGTGAAGTTCCCAAAACCTGTGATACATTGAAAACAAAGAAAACATAAAAGTTGATAAGTCGAGAGGTTATGAATCTTTAGAACCCTGCGACTTAAGTTAGAAAAACTTGGAACCCAGTGACTTAAGTAACAAACCATTTCCCGCCAACAAAATTTTGATTAGACTAGTAACTTTTTCCTGGTGATATTCAACTGTCTGTTCGACAATACAGAGGCCCGAACACCAGTACATTTGAGGCACCATTTCTTAACATTCTCCCACTTTTCGAAGAACACACTACTTACCAATCAATGCATGAATCCTCTATATCACCTAGGAGACCTGCAACAACATCTATAATGTCCACCATCTCAGGCTATAGTTTCAGCCATCCTCCAAAGAAAAGAAAAAAGCCATGGTGTAAAATCACCATTCTAATATGAGACACCAACATCAGAACTAACTCGCAACAAGGGTTTCAACACATTGCCACCACTTCAATTTGGTCACAAGATATACAAAAGCATCACAATATCAACTTCAAAGCCCTCAACATGAACACAACCATGAAGTCATTCTCTAGAAAACAAGACATAACATCAGCTAGAACAACAACAAAAAAATTGACTGCTCCCATCCAACTAATCAACCCACATGACTGAAAAATAGCACACATAGCAAGTGCCACTCCATTCAATCACACATACCTCGAAGGTATCCTCATCATTAAACTCATGCCAACAATACAACCAACCCATCAACTGTAGATATAGGCTCTATGTACAAACTAGTCGAAAAGGACCAAACATATTTAGGAACTCCCATTGCATGGGTAATAAATCTGAAAAGATCAAGGCATACCAAGTCTACCAATAGCATACCATAGAGAGTGTAAACATGTGGTTTCAAGGAACCATCCACAATGATATGGAAAACATGTAACTAAATAACCTATAAGAATAGCTCTCACCACAAGTCTTCACAACTCTCCCAAGTTCTCCACACCCAACAAAAGAAAAAGATTAAGAACCTCCATGTCATCACCAAAGAACATGAGTAAAAACACATGAGCACAAGCTAGCGATCACTACAACTCCAACCAAATCTCAAACCAATGTAATGTAAAATAAAACATCTAGGAAGATAACCAAAACCAAAGAGAGCAACTTTGCACATCATATACATGTAGAAAATCCTCCTACATACACCTCTAAATTCCAACTATGTCAAGTATGATCTACTTCACAACACCCCAAAGAGAACAACATAACAACACCCAACCATTCAATCTACAAGATCAAACACAACATATATATCATGTAATTATATGGATGTAAGCTTCTCCAAGAAGATCAAACTACATTTCACATCTCAAGAAATCAGCCCATAAAACCATCTCCTATGATCATCATAAAAGAACATACTAACCCAAGGAGATATTCATTCTATCCATCTCTCATAATGAATCCTCCAAAACCATCTATTAGGAGCTCAAGATCTATATCTATGAAAGAAAGCATATAGACAAATGATTTCAAATGATAATCTTCCGAGTAGACCAAGAGTGGGGAATGAGAATGCTCCTCCAGGGTAGCTGAGTCATCATGACTTCTCTAAGAGCAATATCTTCATTGGTCTTTGTTGAAATCACGTCCAACCAAGGTGTAGACTCCTTGGAATTTTTTCTGAAATCTCACCAAGAGTAACCATCTCAGTATAATTTTCTCATCTCAAGAGAAATGCAGCCTCACCTTATTCTCCATGTGTCCATGGGCACCTACAAATGATCATCTCATGCTAAACTCAAATACATTAGTGCACTATCATGAATTTCTCAAGCATATGACCAATGCACTCAATACACAAAGAATTACCAAACCACTCTCAAAGCTCCAATCATCTAAATTAGGAACTTATCATGAAATCATGATATTACCATCCCACTTAGGATATACCATGCTCTAGGTGAACATAACATGGTCTCAAGAACAAAAAATTATGCCAAAACTCTAATGCGCAATCAAGAGTATACCATGGCATAAAACAAACAAACTCTAAACCACATCACTTTTCAAGCACCGCCAACACCTCGACTAAAGACTCATAAGAGTCCTCCATGGCTACAAGATGTTACACATCTTCAAATAATGTCCATGCAAATGTGAAAAAAAATCTTCTGCAACCACAGGATCTAAGAGCTCCTCCTAGTAACATCTACAACACTAGAGAAGACCATCCATCACCAAGTGATGAATCCATAGTCATTGCTAAAGCTCCCATTGAACCATGACAACCAAGATATCAAGCATCATGACAAAACATCTGCTAATCTAAAAATACTTCAGGTCCACACATCAACATGTCCATCAAGTGGCACCAAGATCTCCAGAACAAGTAGAGAAATCACCATCACTGTCAAAAGCTTACACAAAGTAGTGTATGCAAGCTATCCATGACATCGTGATACAACATGCTAAAGGTCCCCATAACCAAATATTTAGGTACTCAACACCATCCATCACCTCATCTCAAATCAACCACACCAATGCACAAGTGACCATAGATAAGGCCAACTAACAAGTTTGCACTAACACTGAATCAACCTCGTGGATATAGATAGTCCACTTCCAAGTTATCTCACTATAGAAAATGGGTAGCTAATCCACCCTCGAAGATCAATCATATTGAATGTGAAAACCCATCATCACACTAGAAACAACAACACTGAGATCTCAAAGAGAGTAACCATGTAGACAACATGACTCAAACACTAGATCAAGTCCAAATCTGATTTGCCAATCATGTCCACAACTTGAACACCATAGTAAGGAACCCAACAAGAAGCACCATAGGAAATGCTAAGTGACTAATCACTTACCAAAAATCCCATGTAGAGAAGACATCACACCTCCTCATACCATGCACAAAGCATGCATATAAAATTGCAACTATCTCTTCTAGCAACACCCCAAAAGCCAGGGTCTAGAAAATAGTTTAACAACAACTCCACAAAACCACAAGTTTTTTTTCTTGACCATGTGAAACCGACAAAACCACTATGTTCAAGAACACCCATGCACATCCATATCCACTTCACATCTGGATGAATAAAAAGTTTGAAACATAAACACCATAACAATTAAACTAGAATAAAGGATTATCATGTATATGCATAACCATAGATTCTTTAAACGAAAATCTATAAAACCCTCAAATCTAAAGAACATGGATTTGAGTGATGCAAGTACAACATATCCTTAAAAGGAAACAAAAGTTCAAGAACTCCAAGCCCATTTCAAGTCAATCTCCAAAACCACCAACATGCACATGCATCTGAGAGAGAGATATGCTATTTCAGAGGCTTCCAAACCATCCAATGATCAACTCTATAGCCTACATACAATGAAGGTAACATAAAGTTATGACTTCCAATACTAGGAAAAAACACCCAACATAAGAACATTTCTCCATAGCTAAGAAACAACCCAAGCTTCTCCATATCATCAGGGAGCCCCTCACACAAACACCCAATATGAAAGCTTTGCTGCAACACAACCATAGAGTAAAATATTTCATCCCATGCATAAGTATTATACTGCTGCCAACTCACGAGATTCAAGTCACATAATTTCAATATGACCAACTCAAGTTTCTCCTTCTTCCATATTGCATGTTGTCTCTTGGAACTCAAACAAAAAGAGCAAGAATTTCTACTCACCAAAGGATCAATCCATCAGTTGATTCCTTCAGATTTCCTCAAGCCTTCCACACTAAGAAATCTTCACAGAAGGAATAGCCAAAACCAGAAACACCAATAATTCTTACATGCAAGCACATGCAAGCCACATGTGAGTCCATGCAAGTACATGCAACACACATGCAAGTACATTCAACTCACAAAACTGCACATGCAAGCAAAAAAAAAATCCCAGAAGAAAGCTCTAATACCACTTGTTAGGAAATTTAAATCATCTCAAAAAGAAACATCCAAGATCAGTAGTGCCTTTGATAGATTTTATTTCATCAAATTACCTCAAATACATGAACTACTATGCCAAAAAGCGGAATCAAACATAGTTTATTTCCCACATTGACCCTTAGAGAAAAGTTAATGCTAATTAAACCAATTCCAAACAACACCATTAAATAGATTCAATCATGCAAAACCATTAAACATGAAAGATGGAACATAAAACATGAACACACAGATTTACGTGGGGAAAAACCTTTCAGGTAAAACCTCCACACTCCAAAAGCCTAGATCACCATTGTATTATTTAACAACAAAATACAGTTACAAATACAATTTAGGCTCTAAGCCTTTACAAAGTTTTCATCTTGTTCCATTTGGAGATAATCTAGTAGCATAACCCTGTTCTATTTCCCTCTCTTTTCACATTGCAAAATGTTCAATGATTTATACCATTCATTCTCATTCTAGGCCAACTAGGAAACCAATTGATTCAGTTCCCAACTGTCGATTCAACTTCTACAAGTAACTGACACTAACTGTGTCAGGCCATCAAAGAGACTCCTTTCATTTCTCTCCAATAACATCAATTCACTCTGATGTCCGAATCACCCTACCGAGTCAATCCGCCAAACAACCTTCAATGGTTAGCAACCAATTACCACTTTCCATTCAGGAACCAATCAGGTCCCACCACGACATTCTCCATGAGTTACCGATTCAATAGATGTACTCTGCTCAGTCAATCTCACACACCCCACAGGAGTCACTCGAGACCCACCACAAGAGGCGTGGGGTTAGTGGGCACCGTTGGATCAAACTTATCGCAACCGTCATCGGCTTATCGGCCTGTCGAAGGGACTTAACCCATGGTCTCTTTGATATCATGAAGTCCCTTTGATAGGATTCCTCTATATGTGTTAACACATAGGATTGCACCCGAATGCAAAGCTGACAAGCTCAACAATCCTATGTAACATGGAAACACCTTCGAGCCTATGGGTTTCTCATAATGAAGGTGAATCTATAGATTATGGGATGGTTCCCCTTTTGATCTTGTAGAAACTATTGACTTTGTTGGGAAAAAGGAAGAAAGATAACTTGTTTGAAATGGAAAATTAAATCTAGGAGGTGATACACTGAAAATGTAACTAACATGCAAAAATGGCTCATAACTATCCTTCAACGAATCTATTCACACAACTTAGTTTGAGCAATACAATCACATAATTAATTCATAAAATAGCTTGCAAGATCTATGTACTTTGAAGGAAAACAATGTTTTCACAACTCAGAATGCAAGATAAAACAAAGGCACAATTTATAACCTGTGATGGTTAACTACTTTTGTGTATATGCAATGATGAACGAGACAAAAAATTAAAGGTTTTTTGATAAAACACATTAATTTTGCATCAAATCATTCAAAATATGACAAAACAACCTGAAATTGAGAAGGTAACACTTGATTGTATTGAAGGATGGAAGGAATTCCCAACAAAAAATAAAATGAAAATAACCTGCTACTATGTCATACCTGTAAGAAAAACAAGTCCGAGCTACAAAACTTTCAGCCTCTCTGAATGTGTAAGAGAAGGCAAGAAAGCAAGAACTGACAGAAACAAACCTAAGTCTTTTCTCCTATATACAAAGAGAGTCCCAAAGTTCCAAGAGGTGGCACTTCTAGTTAACCACATTTAAAAATATCTCTTGAAAACTGATCCATGAGAAAATATGAAAACCCCCAAAAAGAGGGGTCAAAATTGAAGTAATTTGAGCAAAAATGGTCTCAAACTCTGCCTCATGATCATTTTGACCAAAGACGACTAAAAAAACACTCCAGTTTGACCCTAAGTCAAAAAGAAACTCCCAATAATCTCAAGTACATGAATAACTCCAATCTTTAGTCTCTGTTCAGCTCAACTTCACTTGTTCTTTTGCATGATTCGAGGACATGACTAAAGTGTTTTGAATTGGTGTTAATGAAATACTCAAGGTGAGGTCTCTATAATTTCACTTCAGTATAAGTCATCCATTTTCCATCAATGCATCTATACAACTAATATTAGATGATTTATAGAACATCACTTTAAATACTAGTTACAATAGTTTACTCCTACCCTTAAATCATGCAAAAGACGAAGGGCTCTAAGGTTGTGTTTAAAAAAGGCTTAAGGTGCATGATCTAAATTTTTTTAACTAGGAAAGATAAGCCTAACCATTAGCCACTTAATACATTTTTTAAATAAACATGGAAAATACCCACTCTTGGGTTGACAAATTAGGGCTTCATTTTCAATAAACAAAAGAAAAAGAAACCTAGCCCTACAGACTAATTTGCATTTTTCACTTGTTTTTTGACATTCTTTCCTTCTTGACCTCTATGCTAGGGTTTGTATCTATAGCCTCTATAGTAGAGTTTCAAAGCTCTTATTGTCCTCTTCTTAGGCATGATACTCTGGTAAGTTTTCCTTTCTTCTCTTCTTCGCACCTCCATGGAGGGTTTCTCCATGAGCTAGGGTTTTCTGAGATTGGTTGGAGATTTCTTTGCAACATTGAACATGCTTCGCTTCACTGGTAAGTTAATTTTATGCAAGAACCATGATTTTGTACTTTCATCTTGTATATTGAGACCTTCTATTTTCCAAAAAACAAATATTTTTTAACAAAATTCCATGAAAAATTGCATTATTGGTATAAGATCTTTCATGGAGACTGTAATGTTCTAATGTACAGTCCTTAGAAATTCAAAATAGTCTTATTGGAGTATTAAGGGGACATGACTCTGAGTCCCATCAATAACAAGTCACCCTGATATCACTCCAATTGCTAAGTCGCTCAAAACCCAAACTTCAGAACCTCATGTTGGAGGTTACGAAGTTCCCAAATCCCACGACATGCTGACAACAAAGAGAATCTCAAAGTTGCTAAGTCGAGAGGTTATGAATCTTTAAAACCCCACGACTTAAGTTAGAAAAAATTGGAACCCAACGACTTAAGTAACAAACCATTTCCTGCCAACGAAATTTTGATCAGAATAGTAACTTTATCCTAGTGATATTCAACTGTCTGTTCGACAATACAGAGGCCCAAACACCGGTACATTTGAGGCACCATTTCTCAACAACTCTTATAGATATGGTGGTTTTCTTTATTACACTTGGCTTGGGCAGCTACCTTACTAGAGTCGCATGATAGATGATATGCCTGGTTTTGTTTGGAGGCATGGTTGGATTGCGATGCATGGCATGATGACTAGGAGCAACTCCCATTTTGCAGGTAGACCCAATGGTTGATCGGCCATGTACCTTCTTTGCTTGAGCCGTATCTACTCGATTGAGTGGTTCATTAGCTTAGTGAGAGACAAATCTGTTTTGGAGATGATTACCAGGATTGTTTTGGAAGGACCACCCGAGAGGTCCGGTTGGGGAGATTGCAGGAAGATCATGGTGCAAATGTTACCAAGTTTAGAGCACTTGCCCCATTTGGAAGGGGGTGGCCTATTGAACCAACCGATGTAGGGACCACACTAGATTATAATTAGTGGTGGGTTCATTAGGTGCCTCTCCATTTCACCGATCCTATTGGAATTGTGCTAGATATTGGGAGAGTAAGGATTACCAACCACTATGGGGAGAGACAACGAGTTAGGATCACTGTGGAACAACTTGATAGAGTGAGACAGGATGGTAATCAAGATCAAGAAGATGATCCTATGCAATAAGATCAGGCACAGGGTCCTCCTCCTCTACCTAGTGATGCAATGATGACATTGTAGATAGTATAGTTGACAACAACGAGGGATGAAAATATTATCAGGAGACATGTTGCTGAGGTGCAGGTTTGTAGCTTTAACTGCAGAGAGAGATGTCGCTAGATAGGAGAGGGATGCAACTCGACAGGAGCTGGCGATAGAGCAACAGAAGAGATTAGCTACAAAGATCTCATTGGCTGCATTGATTCCTATGGCTCAACATCAAGCTGAGCGAGAGAAGTTGGTACAGAAGGTGACATATTATTAGACACTTTATGAGGCCTTCATTCCTAGAGGTCAGCAATGACCTCACTTTGGAGAGCCTAGTACACAAACTGGGGCAGAGTTAGGAGGTCACTCTATTATGCAACCCGATCAACCACAACCTTCTTCTCACCTGAGCCAGGATCCTTAGAGGTCTCCTCCCCAAGATGACCATCAAGGCTGATTATATCTTGATATGTTATGATTTTCATTGTATCAGAGACTTATGTTGTAGACATGATTTTGTGTATACATTCACTGACCTAGCCAACGCCTTGTATATATGTATTTTTTTGTATATGATATCACACATGTTTATTTGATGATGTACTTGAAATTTTTATTTTTGATGATATATATGAGATATATCATGTTTCGATTCAATTTTATTATGTTTTATGTGATGCTTATGGATGATGATGTATGCTTTATGTTCATGTTTTTCTGATGTATGCATATGATGTGGATGGATGGATGATGAATAATTTATATGTCGATGTATTTTTATGAATGATGATATTTTTTATATATGTGATGATGTGTGAGGAAAGTAGAGGTGCAGAAGCAACTTTCCTAACGTCAAAACCACAGGGGAGTAAGCAGGCAATACTTTTAATTTTCTAACTATAGTCCAATTAAGACACACATGCAAGATCTATAGAAACAAAGAAGATACTCAAAGACAACGAACAACAGATTTACGTGGGAAAACCCTTTCGGGAAAAAACCTACCACACCAAGCTGAATCTCTTTGTATTACAGTAACAAACTATTACATACAATTCAAAGATGCAACTCTCTGGTTATCAGTTCTCAGTAGCTACATTCAAATGTTCATTCAGTTACAGAACATATCTCAACCATTCGATTTTCTCATCATCGTAGTCTCAACAGAATTGATCTACTTTAAACTAATCATATTCTGATTTTGCCATCTGTGCATCCTTATCCGCCAAATCTCCATTCAAGAAAGTTTCCATACCGATACAAATTTTTCCCTACAAGCTATTTTCTTTTTCTCTAGTGTCGCAACAGTTACAAAAATCCAACTGTCATTCAGTTTGAAAAATCATTTCCTTTGATTGGTTCAGCGGGATGCCACATAGGATGGTCACACAGTCAATGGCATTCAAACTTTGTTGGAATATTGGTGAGACACTCACAGTGTCTCCCCGATGCCACAAAGTTTCTCTATCGATATCGGCTTTAAGTCTCTAGCAGTCGGCAAGACAACAAAGAAGTTATACCGAAACCATCGATGCCCATTTTGTTCGGCAAAGGTTTCCCTTATCGGCGAGACTCATATCGAATGCATAAGTCACAGCGATCAGACATTCCATCAGCAAGACACTTCATTCTTTCCAAGACCTCATGTTGAGTTCACAAGTCACACCGATGAGGTTTCCATTTGGCGAGACATTCGCTTTTCGGAGAGACTCATATCGAAGTCTTCAGTCACAATGATGAGCTATTCCTTTCGGAAAGACATACCGATCTCGCCAAGACTTTCTGCCGACAACCTTATGTTACTCTGAATCCTTTCACCTATCAGCAAGACCCCCACGGTTTCGGTGAGATGTCATACCGAAACAAAGCTTCCATCGAAAGTCACACTGTCGCCAAGACTCGTGTCTATCGCCGTGACCTTTCTCCGAGCTCCCTAAGTCTTACCAAAGGCTTACTATCGGAAAGACTCATGAATTTCGCCAAGAATTCTCAGCAAAGTATTTTGTCACCGCGAAGACCATGAGACATCTCCCATCGACATGACCTAACCAAGTCGCCAGGACTTTCCAGCGAAGTCTTTTGTCACCGCGAAGAACTCCCATCGGCGTGACCAAGCTGCATCATTGAGACATCTCCCCGCGACCTTTGTGTTACCCTGATAGCTTTAAGCTATCGATGAGACATCCACCAATCGCTGGGGCCTCTCCCCGACACCCGAGTTAGCTCGATAAGATCACACTGTCACCCGAAGAAATCCATTCGCCAAAAGGTCATGTCGAATGCCGAAAGTCACAGCGATAGTCTTGTTGGCAACACATCAACCCTATCACACTGATATGAACATTTTAGAACTTCAGAATAGTTAGTCGGCCAGACATCCGTGATGTCACACCGACTATGCCTTCAAGGAGTTTCTTGTTAGTAAGAATTGAGGCACAAATTCCAACAAGCTCCCACTTGACGAAGATCTTACTGACACCTCCAGAGCATCATAAAACTACTGAGATTCATGGGCCAAAAGTCCCATCAAACTGGCACACCAACTGAACTTGTTTGTGCTCACAGGTTTGGTCAATGCATTTGCAACATTCTCCAGAGTATCCACTTTCTCCAAAGAGACCTTCCCATCCTCCACCATATCTCGTACAAAATGATACTATACATCTATATGTTTCGTCTTGGCATGGAAAGTAGGATTCTTTGCCAAACATATAGCACTCTGGCTGTCACAGTAGGTAGTAATATTTTCTGCATCAAAGCCAATGTTAGAAAAAAAATGTTTTAACCAAATTGCTTCTTTACAGGCATGTGTGGTTGCCATGTATTCTGCCTTTGTAGTAGACAAAGCGACTACAACTTGCCGCTTGCTCATCCAACTCACTGCACCACCATTCATCATGAAAATATATCCACTGGTGGATCTTGTACTGTCAATGTCCCCTGCCCAATCAGAATCCACATAACCTCGAATACTGAGAGTTCTCTGTGATTCAACCAATTTACCATGGTAACACAAAGCATAGTCTGAAGCACCCTTCAGATATCTAAACACTCTCTTCACAGCATCCCAATGTGTTCTTCCAGGATTAGCCATAAACTAACTAAGAACTCCCACTACTTGGGCAATGTCTAGCCTTGTACAAACCATTGCATACATAAGGCTGCCAACTGCACTTGCATAAGGCACATTGGTCATGTCCTCCATCTCAGAAGAAGATTTTGGACAATCTTCAACAGATAGTTTCGTTCCCTATGTAACTGGAACAACTAGCTGCTTGCATTCAGTCATACAAAATCTCTCTAGAATAGTCATTACATACTCTAACTGAGCCAAAGCTTTATGTTCTTTTTGTCCCTGGTTATTTCCATTCCCAGAATGTACCCGGCTGCACCAAGATCTTTCATCTCAAACTTTGTAGACAACTGAGACTTAAGATCAGAAATCATTAGCTTACTATTGCCTATGAACAACATATCATCAACATAGAGAGCAATAATAAGTATTTGATCACTTTCAACTTTGTAATACACACAGTGATCACATTTTGATCTTACAAATCCCAATGACAAAACAAACGTGTCAAACTTTTGGTACCACATTCTAGGAGACTGTTTTAAACCATACATATATTTTTTCAACTTGCAAACCAGTCTTTCCTTACCTTTTACCACAAAGTCCTCCAGCTGGGACATATAAATTTCTTCTTCAAGATCACCATGAGTAAACGCTATTTTCACATCCATCTGTTCAATCTCTAAATCATATGCTGATGCAAGTGACAAAAGAAATCTAATAGATGTCAGCTTAGCTATAGGAGAAAAGATTTCTCCATAGTCAATTCCCTCTACTTGGGAATAACCTTTTGCAACCAGCCTTGCTTTATATTTTTCTACACTGCCATCCAGACCAATTTTCTTTTTGAATATCCATTTGCAGCCTACAAATTTTTTGCCTTTAGGCAATGGAACCAAACTCCAGCTGTCATTCTTTTCTAATTATGCCATTTCTTCATTCATGGCTTCCAACCAAGAGTTTGAATCAGACATTTTAAATGCCTCTTTCATAGTCCTAGGTTCATCAGTGCTAGAAATTAAAGCATAGGCACAAGTAGAATCTATTAAAGAAAACCCATACCTTTCAGGTTGCTTTCTTTCATGAGTTGACCTCCTCACAGGCTGAGGCTGAGGTGGTTCTTCATCATCTTCAGAACTTTTAGAACTACTTGAGCTCTCCTCAGTATCAGGTACATTTTGATTTTTCAATTCCTCTTTATCTGGTGTTTGAGGAATTGCTGCTACATCCTTTTCATTTTCTGATTTCTTCTCTGACTGTAGATCCAATGTAGAAGGTTTCAGCTCAAGAAAGATAACACTCCTGCTGTACAAAACCTTCTCAGTCTCAGGATTCCAAAGCTTGTATCCTTTTATTCCAACGCTATAGCCAATAAAAATACACTTCACAACTTTGTTTTCGAACTTAGATCTTTTTTCAAATGGCACATATGTATATGCCTCACAACCAAAGACACGAATGTCTCAGAGAGGGCTTCTTTCTAGACCATGCTTCCAAAGGTGTCTTCTCAACAAGAGCAGAGTTAAGAGAACGATTTACCAAGTAACATGTTGTAGAGACTGCTTTAGCCCATAACTTCTCATCCAAGCCAACACTGCTCAACATACTTCGTGCTCTTTCCATTACTGTCCTGTTGAACCTTTCAACAACTCCATTTTGCTGTGGAGTATAAGGTGTAGTCTTATTTTCTTTTGATCCCATGATCTTTACAGTACCTTTCGAATTCATCTGAACATAACTCACCACCATTGTCAGTCCTTAAGCATTTTATTTTTCTACCAGTTTGATTTTCTACAAGGTTTTTAAATTCCTTAAACTAACTGAACACTTCTGATTTACTTTTCAGAAAATATACAAATGTTCTTCTAGAATAATCATCAATAAATGACACATAGTATCTTGATTTAGATAGAGAAGGAACATTCACTGGACCAAACACATCAGAATGTATATAATCAAGCAAACCGGAAGATTTGTGAGGACTAGAATAAAATGAAACACGGTGTTGCTTTCTATATATGCAATGTTCACAAAATTCAAACTCAAGGTTACAATCTTCAAGCCCTTCTACCAGGTTTTTATTTTTCAAGGTTTTTAAACCTTTCTCACCAATGTGGCCTAGCCTATGATGCCAGAGCATAGTCTTCTCTGCTGGAAGTTTAATCTCCATGGAGTTTACACCATCAGGAATGTTTTCCTTCTTTTCTCCATGAGTAGCCTCAAGTGACTTTATAGAGACACTGCTGCATTGGATAGCCAGTGCATCCAGCTTGTACAGAGCACCAATTCGAGCACCCCTAGCCAGCACCATAGAGCCTCTAGTCTTCTTGCAGCCATTTCTAGAGAATGTGACTTGCACTCTGATATCATTTAGCTTACTTACAGAAAGTAGATTTCGAGCCAGACCTGGTATATGCATCACATCATTGATTCCCTTCACTCTTCCATCAGGGAATTGAATTCTGACTCTTCCACGACCAATAATTTCCAAAGATGAATCACTTTCCAAGTACACCTTTCCACCATTGTATTCTTCATACTTCGTGAACCATTCTCTGAGATTTCATGTGGAAAGATGCTCCATAATCAATCAGCCAGACATCATTTGATGCCCGTGTAGCCAAAGCTGCAATGAAGGCGTTTGCATCACTATGAGAAGAATCATTGCCAGAATTCTTCTTCTTCTTCTTTTTCTCCTCTTTGCAATCCTTTCGGACATGACCAGGTTTCCCACAATTCTAGCACTTCACCTTGGACTTCTTGCCAAGAGACTTTGATCTCCCTTCTGATTTCAATTTGGACTTCTTGTCCTTCTTTCCTTTCTCCTTTGGTCTACCTTTGACAGCCAGAGCCTCCTTTGCCATCTCAGAAGATTTTCTTCTCATTTCTTCTATAACAGAGAAGCAACAACATCTTCCATCTTGAAAGTGGATGTCGTACTCCCAATAGCCATCACCAGATGATCCCAAGAATCTGGTAAAGAACATAGCAGCAACATGCAGTGATCTTCATCTTCTATCTTCACACCAATAGATGTTAACTGAGCAATCAACATGTTGAAAGCATTTAAGTGATCAACAACATACCCTTCTTCCTACATTCTCAATGAGTACAACTTCTTCCTCAAGAAAAACTTGTTCACCAAGGATTTGCCCTGATAAATCGATGCCAATCTTTTCCACAAGGAAGAGGCAGTTTTTTCTTCATGCACGTTCAAAAGAACAGAGTCTGCCAAACAAAGCCTTATCAGCCTTTTAGACTTTCTATCTGCTAGGTCCCAATCCTCTTGCTTCATTCCTTGAGGCATTGTTCCAGACACAACAGTCCAAAGATCTCGATCAACTAACATATCTTCCATTTTGAGTTTCCACAGCTCAAAATTGCTACCATTGAATTTCTCTATTTCCATCCTACTGGATGTGCTCGCCATCTTACTCTGTAATTAAATTAAAAGAACTCTACAAAACTCCCACTGGAAAAGGATTGACTCAAAAAACCCAACCCACTCACAAAGACAACACAACTAGCCAGGCTCTGATACCACTTGTGAGGAAAGCAAAGGTGCGGAAGCAACTTTCCTAACGTCAAAACCATAGGGGAGTAAGCAGGCAGTACTTTTAATTTTCTAACTACAGTCCAATTAAGACACACATGCAAGATCTATAGAAACAAAGAAGATACTCAAAGACAATGAACAACAAATTTACATGGGAAAACCCTTTTGGGAAAAAACCCACCACACCAAGCTGAATCTCTTTGTATTACAGTAACAAACTATTACATACAATTCAGAGATGCAACTCTCTGGTTATCAGTTCTCAGTAGCTACATTCAAATGTTCATTCAGTTATAGAACATATCTTAACCATTTGATTTTCTCATCGTCGCAGTCTCAACAGAATTGATTTGCTTTAAACTAATCATATTATGATTTTTCCATCTGTGCATCCTTATCCGCCAAATCTCCATTCAAGAAAGTTTCCATACCGATACAAATTTTTCCCTGCAAGCTATTTTCTTTTTCTCTAGCGTCACAACAGTTACAAAAATCCAACTGTCATTCAGTTTGAAAAATCATTTCCTCTGATTGGTTCAGCGGGATGCCACATAGGATGGTCACATAGTCAATGGCATTCAAACTTTGTTGGAATATTGGTGAGACACTCACATTGTCTCCCCGATGCCACAAAGTTTCTCTATCGATATCGGCTTTAAGTCTCCAACAGTCGGCAAGACAACAAAGAAGTTATACCGAAACCATCGATGTCCATTTTGTTCCTATCGGAAAAGGTTTCCCTTATCGGCGAGACTCATATTGAATGCATAAGTCACAACGATCAAACATTCCATCGACAAGACACTTCATTCTTGCCAAGACCTCATGTCGAGTTCACAAGTCACACCGATGAGGTTTCCATTTGGTGAGACATTCACTTTTCAGAGAGACTCATATTGAAGTCTTCAGTCACAACGATGAGCTATTCCTTTCGGCAAGACATACCGATCTCGCCAAGACTTTCTGCCGACAACCTTATGTTACTCCGAAGCCTTTCACCTATCGGCAAGACCCCCATGGTTTTGGTGAGACGTCATACCGAAACAAAGCTTCCACTGAAAGTCACACTATTGCCAAGACTCGTGTCTATCGCCTTGACCTTTCTCCGAGCTCCCTAAGTCTTACCGAAGACTTACTATCGGCAAGACTCATGACTTTCGCCAAGACTTCTTAGCGAAGTATTTTGTCACCGTGAAGACCATGGGACATCTCCCATCGGTGTGACCTAACCAAGTCGCTAGGACTTCCCAGTGAAGTCTTTTGTCACCTCGAAGAACTCCCATCGGTGTGACCAAGCTGCATCATTGAGACATCTCCCCGCGACCTCTGTGTTACCCCAATAGCTTTAAGCTATCGATGAGACATCCACTAATCGCTGGGACCTCTCCCCGACACCTGAGTTAGCCCGATAAGATCACACTGTCGCCCAAAGAAATCCATTCGCCAAAAGGTCATGCCGAATGCCGAAAGTCATAGCGATAGTCTTGTTGGCAAGACATCAACCCTGTCACGCCGATATGAACATTTTAGAACTTCAGAACAGTTAGTCGGCCAGACATCCGTGATGTCACACCGACTATGCCTTCAAGGAGTTTCTTGTTAGTAAGAATTGAGGCACAGATTCCAACAATATGATTATACATGATGTGTGATGTTTTTATTATTTTACTATGGTCATGATATGTACTGATGAAATTGTGGATGCAAGATGGATGTGGTACTAATAATTTGTTGATGCAGGATGGATGTTGTTAGTTAGAAGAAATGTTGGATGATGGATAGAAATTTGATGTTGTTAGTTTGTGATGAGTTTTTCTTTTCTTTGCATAGAGGCTTCATATCTTTAACAATCCCTTTTGATGTTGCAAACATACACGATGCACCGTGATATTAATAACCAAGGTGGTTTGTATCCATTGCATGGAATTTGAATCGACACACAAAGAATATTCTTGCTCATACCAGACATACAAAAACCTTGTTAGGATATATGGTTGAGTTGTGTTAAAAATTTTCAAACCAGTTACATAGAGAGGTATGAAATACCTAACATGCAACTACTACACAAATTGTCTCAAAATAGCTTCCATACACAAAAAGCAAGTATTCGCTGTGGTAGTATCACAAAAACATCTTACAAACAAAACTAACAAAAAATGATAGTTAATGCCACCATTTCTTCTTCTCTAAATCTTCATGGACATCCTCAAGATATCCTGGGAATGTGGTATTATGATAAAAAAAAGAAGACTATAAAAAGATAAACAATGTTGTAGTATCACTTGCCATAGTTGCTGATGTGTCATGATGAAATCCATTGATGATGTCTATCATAGGAATATTTTATCTGTTTAGAATCATTTTTAGAATTGTTGTTATGATTTTCAAGTGGGTATGGTAGTCTATACTTAGGCATTGTTTTCACTTGATAGTTTTCTAATCGTTTTGATCTTCACTTTGGAATTTTTGATTTGGATGTTTTTTTTTGTTATTTGCTTTGTCAAAGGGTGAGTGGGACGATCATCTATTATAGATGAAAAGTTTATTGTGGTTGGTGACAATGGGGGTAGGACCTTTTTTTGGATTTTTGAGTTTATTTGATGTTGATTTTGTTTTTTTTAGGGGACTCATCTAGGGCCTTGGGGGCTCATCAAAGATGGCCTTGCCTACATTGTACACACAAAGGCTCATAGTTCGCTTAGTTTGATAAGAACATTGTTTTTGAATTTTTCTGATTTTTCAAATTATTTTTGGATTTTAAATTTTTGACCAAGTTAAAAGACTATGATAGACACCTAAGGGGACTAACCTAAGGCCTTGGGGGCTGATAATCCTTGCCTACATTGTATACACAGAGACGACGTAGTCCGAATAGTGTTGACTCAAAGCATAATATGTTTTTGGGATTTTGTTTTTTTATGACTTTGTTTTGGATTTTTGTTTATTTTCTAGATGTTTTGATTTTTGTAGTTTTTTTACCATGGTAGGATTTACACAAATCCAATCCACTACTATTTTTGGAAAGTTTCCTCCATATCGAGAAAGGATTACCTTCATTAGGGGAGACAAATGTTGATGGTGCAACAAGGTTCAACACTTGATTAGTTACAAGCCATGGTTGGTTACACGTTTTTTATGAAACAAATGGGTGGATGCTTTAGATAGTGTTGATAGATATCGATGCAAGTATTATTCAAACGCAATACCTGTTTGCCAGGTTTTCACTATGGTACCTATTCTAGAAGTGCCACACAGTGGTTTTTACTTGAAGAACGTTGTGCTGATAGATATCGATGCAAGTATTATTCAAACGTAGTGCCTATTTTCCAGGTTTTCACTACAGTACCTATTCTAGAAGTGCCACAAAGCGGTTTTTACTTGAAGAACATTTTATTTCTCTTTACTATTTTTCATTGATTTTTGATTTTTTTGCTTTTAATCTTTTTTCGCTAGGATATCTTGATGTGTTCAAGTATAGAACTTTTTAAGATGGTTACTATTCAGCGGTTCAACTAAAGGATCTCCCTCAAGAGTAGCCAATTGATAAGCTCTAGATCCATAGCTTGCTACGATGATGAACGAACCTAACTAATTGGGTTCAAACTTACATTTTCCATCTTGATTCAGTTGTATCTTTTGATTCTCTTTGAGTACCAAGTCACCAACCTAAAAGTTTATGTTTTTAATCTTTTTATTGTAACTTCATTTGAGCCGATTCTGCTAAACCTGAAGATGGTTTAATGCGCTCAAACACCATTCATCCAAGAGTTCCAACTTATTTAATCTAGATACCCGATACTCTTCATTACTAACCATTCCTTTCAATGATATTCACAGTGAGGGGATTTAAACTTTGATAGGTAAGATAGCTTCGAATCTATAGACCAAAGGAAAAGGTGTTGCACCTATAGGTGTACAAATATTGGTTCGGTAAACCCATAAGGCTAGGTTTAGTTGTAGATTCCAATCATGACCGATATCATTAATAGTATTTTTTAATATTTTTAGGATGGTTTTGTTAGACGCTTTAGCTTGACCATTTCCTTGGGGGAAGTAGGGTGTGGAGAATCTATGCTAGATAGAAAACTAGGAACAAAGCTTTTTGATGTCTTGGTTTTTGAATGGGGTTTCATTTTTCGTTATGATGGTTTGAGGAATTCCATATCGACAGATCAGATAATTCAAGATGAACATGGATATCCATTTCCTTGTGATGTATGTTAATGAAATTTCTTCTATCCACTTCGTGAAGTATTCAGTTGTGGTAATAATGAGCTTATGCCCATTGGAGGAAGCAGGAGAGATCTTAATTACCAAGTCCAATCTGCACTGCAAAAATGGCCATGGTGTTGTGATAGGTCTCAACTCCTATGCTGGTGTGTGAAAAGGTCACTATGCTATTGACATTGATGGTATTTTCTAGAATACTGAATACATTCTTGTTCCATGGAGGGCCACTAGTACCCTGTTCTTAGCAATTTTTGTACTAGGTTAGGTCCACTAGAGAGGGACCCACAAACACCTTCATGTACCTCTTGTAAGGTGGTTTACACTTATTCTATGTTAATAAATCAGAGTAAAGTACCATCTAAAATTCGTCTATATAAGGTGTCTCCTAAGATCATGAATCGGGAAGTCTTAAGGGAAAAGGTCTTCTTTTGGGTTGATGTCAAGTTAGGGGGTGTGATGCCATGTTGGATGTAGTCAAATGTATCTTGGTACCATGGTGATTTAGGACCAACAACAACAAACACTAGTTCTAATTTCGGGATATCGAATGTCGGTATGAGCAGTTGCTCCATAAGGAATTCGTACTTAGGAATGGTCTGTAGAATATCAAGAAGTGAACCTATCATTTCCATAGCGTCGACTACTCTATTGTTGATCCAGGGAACCTAGGGAACCTATTCAAATGTGATGGTGACAAAATATTTTTTGAAACTATCCACCATTATTTTATATGGCATCAACTTTCCATCTTTTGTTTGTTACTCAACATTCACTTGCTTGATTACCAGTTGAGAGTCTCCATAAACCTGTAGTTCTGTTATCCTCCATTCTATGACCATCTTGAGTCTTGTGATTAATGCTTCATACTTTGAGATGTTATTTGTACATGGGAGAGAAATTATGTAAGCCTTAGGTATACTATCTCCATGTGGTGTGAGAAATAAGATACCTGTTCCTGAGTCATGTTGAGTGTGGGACCCGTCAAAGTATAAGGTCCAACAATTTTTCTATTCTGGTAGCAGTATGCTTTCACCTAGGAAGTCTATTATGAGAGGTTGGTGATCTTCCATTGGTGGTTCTGCTAGTTGATCTACTATGATCTATCCTTTGATGGACTTCCTGTCTACGTACTCTATATAAAACTCGCTCAATATCTTCACCCATTTAGTGATCCTTCTTGTTAGAGCTACTTTCACCAATAGGTACTTTAGTGGATCTACTTTTGAGATCAACTTTAATTATTTGTTCAAGATATAGTGTCTCAAATTCTGTGTCAAAAAGATGACAGAGAGACATGCTCGTTCTATGGGGGAATAGTTCAATTCATAGCCCACTAATGTCCAGTTGATATAGTAGACCACTCTTTCTTTGTTATTACCATCTAGCTATGCTAAGAGAGCTCATAATGCTACTTGTGTTGTAGAAACATAGAGTATCATTTATTTATCTAGAATAGGTGGAATTAATACTGAAGAAGTGAGTAGATACTCTTTGACTTGCTAGAATGCTTGATCACATCTACCATCCCACTTGAATGTGATGTCTTTGTGTAACAAATGGGTGAATGGATGACACTTTTTTGCCAACTACGTGATGAATCGCCTGATGGAATGTAGTTTCCCCTGTAGACTTCTCAACTGATTCAATGTCTTTGGAGGAGGCATTTATAGTATGGATTTTAGCTTTGTAGGATCTACTTTGATGCCTCTTCTTGATACTATGTACCCTAGTAGTTTTCCAGCTATTAGTTCGAATACACACTTTTTCGAATTGAGCCTCAAGTTGTACTATTTGAGTTTGTCAAACACTTTAGCTAGGTTGGCCAAATGGTCTTCTCTTTTGATGGAATTTTCTAGTATCTCATCCACATAATCTTCCATAGTTGTATACAACATATCATGAAAGATTGCAATCATTGCTTGCTAATAGGTTTCCCTTGCATTCTTTAAACTGAATGGCATGACATTCCAGCAGAAGGTCCCCCATGCACAAGTGAATGTTATTTTATGCTGATCATCGAGAGATATTTTTATCTGATTATACCTAGAGAAGCCATCCATTAATGATAGAATTTCATGTCCCATAGTTAGATCTACAATGATATCAATGCTTGAAAGAGGGAAGCCATCTTTTGGGAAAGCATTGTTTAGATCTTGAAAGTCTGTGTAGATTCTTATGCCCACAGTGGGATTTGATACTGACCTACTAGATTCAAAATCCATCCAGGGTAATTAATTGGTTTGATGAAGCCCACATCTAGTAGTTTCTTCAGTTCTACTTTTACCAAAAGTGTTATTTGGGGATGCATCTTTTGTAGCTTTTTCTTGATGGGCTTATCTCTAGGAAATACGACTAGGTGGTGTATGACCAATGCTCGATCTAGCCCTGACATGCTTGCATATGTCCATGTGAAATTTATCTTCCTTTCAATGATGAATGCTGAGAAGTTTACCTTTTCTTCAAGATCTAGTGATGTTGCATGGTATGTGATTTTGGGTGTTTCTATGGTGCCAACATTGATAGGTTCAACTTCTTCAACTAGGAGTGTTGACTTCTCTTTATATTCAAAAAATAGGGAGATTAAATCCTCCATCTTTTGGTGCCTCAAAGAGGTTTTCACCTTTAGATTCATCCTTTATTTTTCTCTTTTTAGGATCCGAGAGAGCCACATCAAGGTTTTCTCTAGGGGATCTCATTTTGATTTTTACATTATCTTTTTCAATTTTGTGACTAGAGGACACAATCTCCCCTCCAAAATATGCTTCCTATTCGAGTTCAATGATAAACCCTTTTTTATGATATCCTAATGGTATACTGGTTCCAAGTCCCATAAACTCTTCAATAGCTTCATCATTTTGGAATTGATCCAAAATAGGAGTATGATGTTGTTGGTCTCAATATATTAACTGTGGGTAACATAGGGGTAGGCTATCATCGTTATCTCTAAAGTTTAAATTTTTTATTGAAATGGTCAATATAGCTTTGGCACCATTCTCCCATTGGGTATCTAGGTTATGGTTGCTAGAGGTGAGGGAATCCCATTCATACTCATTAGATCATGTTTCATAAGTACAGTCTTTAAGTATAGGTTTTCTAGGTCAGGTTGGGATTATACTTATGCTAAAGCTTTCAAATACGTCCTTGATTGGTAAATTGTTGTTTATAAGATGGTAGGTATCCAATGTCTTAATGTCAGTAGAAGGAGCTCCTTTCTCAAAATAGGCACATCTAGTGTTTGGAGTAACCACGTCTATTGAACCATAGCCTAGTCCCATGTTCTTCTTTCTTTGTTCCGCTATAATAGGTTCCTATTTTCCTTGTTTGTGTCACCCAAGGCCACCTTTTCTAGTGTATCCCATTTTTTTAACCCTTTGATACCCTTTACTACTAGGATCAATTGGAACGAGTTGTAGCTGTTTTGGTTCTTCTTGTTCTTCTTTGTAGATCATTGACAAGAGGTCCTCTTTGAATATTTCCTCATCCTTCATATCTCCCCACTTAGTAAAGATCATGGGTTTGACTACCATTATCATTACTTGAACATGTTTTATCTCCTTTGGCCCTCCATAAACCTTTGGTGTTGGTGGAAGCATTCCCATGCAAAAATCTTGATTGAAATGATAGTTTCCGTTACCTCTGTCAAGTACTTGAATCTTGGGATCAAATTTTGATTGTTCACTTGATGTGGTTTTAGTTGACATTGATGGTAGTGTTGATGGGTCAACATATAAGGAGTGGAATTATATATCATTACTTGGTACTCATAGGATTTTGTTGTACTTCTCCTCCAATTTTGCACAGTAGTGGAAGGGTTGAGGATCAACGTATAATGTAACCTCCTTTCCTTCGTGAGCAAATTTTAGACATTGATGAAATGTCAAAGAAACTGCTTGTAGTGCATGAATCCATGGGAATCTTAGAATAAGGTTATATGGTAGCTGAAGGTCCAATACTTGACATGTTTCTGTTTTTTCCAGTCCTATCTATACAGGAAGCCTAATTGTCCCTTCTGAATTTCTTTCAAGGTCATCATAAGCCCTTATAGTGATTTTTTTGCCTTTGTAAATTACATCATCAAAATACCTCAACTATTTAAAATTTTTTAAGGTACAAATGTTTAGATCTGCATCGTTATCTATCAATACTCTTTTGACCTTATGTTTGTGGACACCAACCTCTATATAGAGGGCTTGGTTGTAGAATGATTTCTATGGAAGGTTCTTCTCATAAAAGATTAAATGATGAGTAGGCGTGATTTTTCCAACCATGGCTTGAAACTAATCATGATTGAGGTCATTAGGGACTAATGTTTCCAAAGCTTTCTCTGGTATTTCCTTATGTGCAGGTGATAATTTCAATAGCTCTAGGATGAAGATCAAAGTAGGGGTCTTCTTCAGTTGTTCCACAATACTATAGTAATTAGATGACTTAGTTGTGGGTTTAGGAAGGGATCCTTGTATTGTGATTTTCCCTTGACGGGTAGTTATGTTACATTCAAAGTACATGCCTCATATAGTTAGCACATTTCCTCTGGTGTTATCTTCTTGGGAGAGGGTGCCTAGGACAATGTCACCATAGGTATAGTTGGTGCAGTGATAGTCTTGTTCTTTCCCTTTTCCATTTTTATTAGCATGGTTAGGAATTGGATTCATGTAGATTTGGAGGTCTTTGTTTCCAGGATATTGTTCTATATCAACTTCTCCCTTGTCGATCAAGTTGCTGTACCCAAACCAATTTTTTTGCTTCATTAAGGCATTTTGCTTAAAATAGTCTAAACCTTGTAAAAATGTCATCAGGAGTTAGTTTTTGGGAAAATCAAGTATGGGATTTTAGTTAGTTTGATGTTTGGAAGATACTGGTAAAATTTGGAAATTTTGAAAATTAGGGTTTTTGGACCCCTATTTTTAGGTCAAAAACCCTAAAAATTGAAACTTGTCAGAATTGACTGAAAAATGTTTTGATTGGTTTATTTCACTTCATGATCACAATGGTGAAGTCAGATTTAGTTAAAAGTCAGTTTAAGTATGGTGGGTAGTTTTCAAATTTTAAGGTGAAAAGTTAAGACCTCTGAGGTCGTCAATGGTAGATGGCCAGATTTTAGGCATCAAAATCTAAGCTTAAAATGCTCCAACAAAGATTCTATGGAAAGATATGCTCAAAATAATGCTTTGTCTTAGAGGGGATTTTTTGCTGAGGTGAAAATCATCAAAATATTTCTAACTTTGGAGCAAAAGAGCCCCTGGAAGCTAGGGGCACCCTGGATTTTAGAGGCCCAGATCAAATTTCTGAGATTTGTCGATGAGCCTACTAGCCAGTCCAAAAGATCTGTCTAGCAATCGAAACTGGAGATGGAATGGGAAATGAGGGAGATGAAAATTTGACTAACACTAGTAGGAAAAGCACCCCTGTAGGCCAGGGGCGCCCATCTTTTTGAAGTTCTAGATGAAGGTTTCTGACCAAATGATATCCAAGATGTCTTTCTCAGACTTGATTAGGCTTCACAACAAATCCGTTAGCAGGTTAATTTGAGTTGTTGAACTGCCGAAATCAAGAGTCAAACGTAAGGTTTTATCATGGTCAAAATGTTAGAAAATAGCAAAATCGCCCTTGGAGGCTAGGGGTGCCCAAGGTTTTGGACCCTCAAATGTAGTCTTTTTGTCATCTCAGATACTCATCTTGTCCATGACGCTTCTAGCTTTCTGTTGCATACCTCAGTTGGGTCAGAGGGCTTCTCAACAACCTGCAACCGGGGATTAAGTGTGGATTCAACCAGTTTGAAAAATGTCTATTTGGGAGAAAAAGCAGCCCTAGAGGCCAGGGCGCCCATGGTTTTCACCTAGCAGATGATGGTTTTAGGAAAAAGTTTTCTCCAAGAGCTCATGATTAGAATGGAGCCAGCTCCGTAGTGAGCTTGTTAGTCAGTTCTAAAGTTTTGACGTGCCAGAGGACGTGAGATGAAATAAGGTCAAAATCACCTTCAAAATGATGAAAATGCATGAAAATTGACTAAGTTTGAAGCACAAAAGTGCCCCTAGAGGCCAGGGGTGCCCTAAATTTTGAAGCCTCAGATGTTAGAATTAGGGTTTGCAATCTTAAGGAGTTTCATGTCAATTTTGATCTTGCTCTTCAATGAAACTGTTAGCCAGTCTTCTGGATACATCAGTCAATCAAAATAAGTGATCGAACATGGGCTCTAGTGACATTTGAATTAAATTTTTTAAGAATTTGGCTAAGTCTGGAAGGCGATGCCAAAGTCAAACTTTGAATTTTGAACTCAAGTGCAAAGTGATGCCCTATAAAGGCGTAGGTTGAGAAATCAACTTAAAATAATATTAAAACTTCACTTCAACTTCTGAGTTGACTTCATCGTGACTTAATTTTTGCTTGCAATTGGCGAATTTATTTTTGCATGCAAAGTTAACTGAAGTGCATGGAGGTGGCACCCAATTTAGGGCTTATTTTTCACTCAGTTGGCTAATTTTGAGGTCCAATAAGAAGTTGGCATTCATTTTTAGGGAAATTGCATGCATTTATGATACCTTAGCTCATAATTCTTATTTATTAAGGCATTAGGCATCCATTATTCACATCATAGGTGGAAGAAAACACATATTTTCTTGAGTAAGCAAAGATCTGAAGGTGCTACAGGCATTATTTTTTAGTGTTCTTCGCAATACCAGGTCTAGATTGTTTAGAAGGTATATTTTTCAGACTTCATTTTTCAAGTGCATGTAGACTTCATCAAATTGAATTCAAACATAGGCAACTTTTTTAGAGGCAGAATAATAACTTCTATTTTCTATCTCTAAAATTCTTCTATCCTTGTCTTAGGTTTTCTCTCACATGTCAAAGTAAACAATTTTTTTTCAGAATCTGATCATCTGGGTTCACATATTTTAGCATCAACAACAAAACCCATGTCTTAGATTTTTTTGAGAAAATTGCCCTGTTGCTTCCATTTCTAAAGCACTTTTTTTCTTTTCGAAGATTCCTTTGCATGTGGACCAAAAACACAATTTTTCCAAAATCGAATCATCTAGGTCTGTTCAACTCATCAACGCCTACAAAAACCATGTGCCAGTTTTTCTTGGGAAAAAATTTCCCCCGGAAACCCTAAAACTCCTATAGTTCTCAACTAAAAATCCTTTGCATGCCTTGCTAAAACATATTTTTTTGAGTTTCTGACGATCTGGGTTTTCTTAGAATTTGATTCTCTACAAAACCCACATTTCCCACTTTCACATATATTCGAGTGTATGGCTACACCAAAGAACCTATGATGCTACCTAGATACCCGATAGACAAGCTCCTATTCATGGAGTTCATGAGACAAGCTCATGATGCTCACTCTTTTCTTCGCAATCGACACATGCAAAAATTCACCTTTCCTTTTGGATTGGGTATTTACAAGTGCAAGATAACTGGTGACTACAAGTTAATGATGAATGAGTTGTTAAAACTCAATCTCAGGTACCTTAGTGAGAAGCATTCCTATGATCCTCTGGGTCATTATGTAGCTTGGTTGGAGTGAAGTAATTCACATAGACAAGCACTTGAGGACTTTTGGGTCAATTGTGAAGATGAATTTGAAGTGTGTTGACATCATTATTGTAGAATTACTGTTCCTTGACTTGCTGATTTCCTATTAGAAGATGTTGAGGGTTTGTCAGAAAATGACAAAGAGGTGTTACTTAGCACATTTGGTAAAGACCAAGTTACTTGCCAACCACTTCACCAATTGGATTGGTATGCCAGAGAGAACACTTCAGTGGAGGAGTTTTTAAGAGGGGTTATCAAGACCAACATGTACTTCTTGGACAACAAGAGAAGGTTGAAAGATAGTTTCAGTTGCAGAGCCGCCAATAGGGTTTTCTTCACTTCCTTCTACATCGAGGTCAAGGCCTCAAGTTAAGGTCATCATGCATCCACCTAAAGAAGTCAGAGTTAGTGGGAACACAAAGGGAAGAAGCATGGGAAAGCAGAAGTAGAAGCAGATCGAGAAGGTTCCAAAAGTTCCAGTAGAGTTAGTGATACAGGTTGAAGCCGGTTCTTCTTCTCCTAGTTCACCATTTTCACCATAGTCACCTCCCATTGATATTGACTTAGAGCCAGAATCACCAATTCAGCAAGCCTCAATACTAGTTGATCCATTAGAGGTTGACACAACAACAATGGTTTCTCCTTGAGAAGATAACATTGATCACTTGTGTTGGCTCAAGAGGAATTTTGGAAGAAGGAGGTGAGAGAGCCTTCATATCAGCTTGAATTATCTAAGTTTGGTGATCCTTATCAAGATAAGTCAAACAAGAAGATCAAAAAGCAGGTGCACGTAGAGAAGAATCCTGAAGCAAATATTGTCATTGAAGTTGCTACACTACTAGAGGGAAAGAGCCTGGGTAAAGTTGAAGTTGGTGATTTCACCTTCATCAAAGCTAATCTTGGCACGAGCACTCGACATGTGGATATGAGCCTCTTTAAGGTTTCTGCAAGTAATCTAGAAGAGCATGTCATGAAGGATGGAGAAGATAAGGCAACCCTTAAGGCTTAAATCAAGAAACTTTGACAATACATCTCAAATATTATTCATGGAAACTCGAGAAAATCACCTATTCATCCACAACTTCAAGGGACACCTGCAGAACAACAAAACTTGGATCGGTTAGTCAATCATGGAAAGATTTTGGATAATTGGATCAAAGATTTCATCATTGGAGGTAGATACCTTCTCACAAAGTTATATCAGTTGAGGTACGATGCACATGATCTTCGTCAAGGAATCCAACTGGTTGAACTGGCTATGGAAGAAGGCAAACCGAAGGACTTGATCCTTATTTCTCAGTTGGTATTTGCATATGACACTATTGTAGCAGATGAGGATAAAATAAGGCTTTTCACTTGGAGAGAGCAACATCTTTTGAAGGTGGAAACATATGAAATAATCTCTACAAATTTGGATGCAATCAAAGAAGATGTTGCCAGTGCACTGAAACTTGTGAGAGGATTCATCAATTAGATCCCATGCCATTATCTTCATGAAGATGGTATGTACATCAATCTCAAGGCTATGCAAATTGAGTTCCAGAACTTGGTGCATGACGGTCTTGATGGTGATCCTACAATAGACAAGTTGAATCACTTCACGGTGATGTCAACGAGCTTTGACAAGTTAGTTGAAGAAGTCAAAGAGTGCCAGAAAGTGATCAAGGATGGAGAGAAGGAGTTGAGCAGATAGTCCATCATCGTGGATAGTGTCAGAGTTCCAAAGGATGAGACAGTGAACAAGTTTATGGAGGAGATGATTGCTCTAGATGGCTTGGAGTAGACTCACACTGGGATCTTACAATTCTCAATATAGGCATTAAATGCAACAGTTAACTTGATGCTTCTTTCCAAGTTAAACTCATTGTTCCACATATCATGGCATGTCTATCTTGGGGATATATTTTGGAGGAGGTTGGACTTTCAGTTAGGATCCAGTTAACTGATGTTAGTTATCAGTTGAATTTAATTTCAACAAGGACTTGCATGTTGCACATTTCCATTCAGTTTAGTTTTGTTTCAGTTAATTGATGGTAGTTTTCCAGTTAACTATATAGTTTCACTTATTTAGGTTTAGCAATAAATTCTTGCATGCTTGCAAGATTGATTGTAAACTCAAGGAGATTTTAGGGTTCCCTATTCCTTGAAGTTCTATAAATAAGAGCACCCTTTCTCATTTGTAATTAACTTTTTCTCATGATAACATACATGATGTGCCCACCTTGCCTGTAGTATTGCTATTCAATATCTATTCACTTAGTTAAATATAATTTTTGGTTTGATCGTTCATTGCGTGCGTTTCTCGTTATGCAATTTGTTATCCTTGTTATTATTTCATGTTGTGATTAATATGCTTTGTTTCATATCTACACCTTGGATAGGGGTTCCTCCTTGGGAATTTAGAAGTAGAGTTTATAATTTGATGTTGTGATAATAGTTTTTCTTTCGTATCTACACCTCAGATAGGGTTCCTCCTCCTTGGGAATTTAGAAAGAAAAATTTTCATTGGACTCAAGGAACACTGAGAGGGGGGGTGAATCAGTGTTCAAAAATATTTAAATTACAATCCATATCTTAAACCATTTACAACATTTAAAAAAAATTAAAGATGCAACCACATGAAGGAAACAATAAAAACACCATAACACCAAGATTTTTATGTGGAAACCCTGTTAGGGGAAAAACCACGGTGGAGGTTAATTCACAATTTATACTCTGTTAAAAGTATGAAGAAAAAGGGGAATGCACATGCATTCAGGCACACTTCCTAGAGCTCACTGCTCAAAATCAGGAAGACTCACTGCCTTACAATATATTTGGATTACAACAAAGAGTTGAACTAAGAAAGTAGCATCTACAAATTCCTGGTTTCAGTTTCGGTGAGGCTCATAGATGAGATTCTGGACCTTCTATTTGATTCTGCACTTCGCTCTGCTCTGCCTTAATTCGCTTCACAACAATCCTCTTCTGCGCAAGTGAAACTGTGCCAAATTTCTCAACAACCCTTCTTCTATTCGCACACTTCGAACATACACACTCTCGTACTACAAAATGAATTAACGGATCTCTTATATATATCTACTATCAAAGATATAGTTGCTCCATGTCGGCTTCAACAAAATAAAAATATTTTCCAATAGTCGTCTCAAACCACATTTAATATTCAACGTGTACCCATCAAAGTTGGCTAATGCTATGTTGTAGCCCCAAATCAAAATGATCGAACATGAAAACATTTAAACAATTACTTCTTATACATCCGCGACATGCTACATACATCAAGTCGACCTTCATGAACAAATAAGCAGAAAAATCATCCTGCCAGATCTCCTAACTTATACACTGATTAATGCGACATCAAAAAACTTAACAATAAGATAATATAGATACATAAAAATCTTCCCCAAGATCCACAACTCAAAATTATAATCCAATGAAGCATATAGATCAATATACTAACTGGATACCCAATTCTTCATTCTCTCTTCCGGTAATACTCTGTTCTTTACTTTGCCTGTCGGTATGAACAAATCTTGATCTGCGGACCAAAATAATGACTTAGGTTACCATGAATGACAACACTAGAAGCCATATTCCAACAATCTCCCCCTTTGGAATTGATGGAAACACTTAGTGAAAAATGACTAAGTGTAGGAACCAGTATGATTACACTGCCATAGTTCAAAATTTCAAAACACAAATTCCTTAGAATGATAAGGAATTTTTCACTGCTCTCTCTCCCCCTTTGAAATCAATGAAAAACATATTTTGGATCTCCCCCTTTGATAATTCAAAAATTGGATCAAAATTTGAAGAAATACAACTGCTAGTCGAGTCAGAAAATTATCTTGTACTTGTCTTTCATTTCCGGAAGAAATTTCCTCCAAGCTTCTACTGAAATCCCAATGATTAAGATTAAGTTGTTGTTCTCAGATGTCTAGTTGATAATATGGATGAGAAATTCTAGAATCATGATTTCCTCTTCTAATTTCTCTCCTTTCCTCAGAACCTCAATTAATTGCTCTAGTCTGCATTTGGTTAAATCCTTCACTTTCTAAAAGGTGTTCACAAGGTTGTTTTTGGTGAATTGAACTTTTGTATGCTCAAACTGCAACTCTTGAATCCTTTTCTTGACTGCACCATCCTGATCCTAAAACATGTTATAATCTTGACCAATCTTGTTCAACTCAGTTTCAATATGCTCCAACTTATCTTTGTATCTCCCAACTGCATGATGCCAACGAAGAAAATAGTTGTATATGTTATTTGCTATATATATGCATTGCCTCAACTCATTCATTTTACTTTTTAGTTTGGTAAGAGATAGCCTGAATTGCTCCTTCATATGTAGAATTATTTCTCCCTCTTTCCTATCCCAGGACTCAGAGACCGTGGCTTCCTTAATGCACTCAATCATCTCTTCAGGAAACAAATTCTGCAAACTCTCTAATTCAATGTTATTGTGCAAAAAATAAGTACTTAGTGTGCTCTCAATTAGGTCTTGCTCATATGAGGGTCTATCAGACCATATGAAAGCAATTTTTTGCATCCTATCTTCCTCCTGAACAAGCTGCAATATCTTTACTTTGGATAAAACATCATATTCTTTGCTTCCTTCTTCCATTACTACATCTGGTTAACCTGATTCAAGTTCATCCCTTGGACTGTAGTCATCAGATTCCTCATCTAGTATGTCCACAATCACTTGTTCTTTACCTTTTCCCTCAATTTTTGGATTCTTGTGTGCCGAAGGAGTGTAATCATCAATCTCTTCTACTCTTTTCTTCTTCCTCTCCATCTTGTAAGGAAAATTAGATGCAGAAACAATTCTCCTAACGCCAATACCTCAGGAAAGAATGTAGATATACTTTTAAATTTTACAACTACAGTCCAATTAAGATGCACTATGAAACAGATAACAGAAACAGAGTATTTGACAATCACACATGAACACCAGATATACGTGGGAAAACCCTTACGGGAGAAAAACCCACCACACCAAGAGAAGTCACTTTGTATTACAATAATAATGATTACATACAAGTTTCAGACTTATCTTTCTGATGTCTGTTTACAACAACATTCACCATGAACAATCTTGTACAGGAACCTTCAAGTTACAAACTTTATAGAACATAATACATCTACTGATCATTCAATCACCCAGCAATCCGTCGATCCAACCAACTGATCACAATCTACAATCACCGAGTATATCCCTATTGTTCCATGTCTGTAGAGCTTCCTCACAGAACCGTCGCAATGAACAATCTTCCAACTGTTCAGATTCGACTTCTCCTATTGGTCCACGAGACTCCACATAGGACGGTCAATTGGTCAACAAAATTCGCACTGTGTTGGCATCTCGGTGAGACACTAATAGTGTCTCGCCGATGCCACATAACCTTCATATCGACGTCGCCAAGAGTAACCATTTTCACCAAGATGTTCTATCGAGCTTTTAGTGTTATGCCGAAACACCAAGCAGTCGCCCAGACCTATTGCTTTCGCCAGGAGATCATAGCGAGTCACCAAAGGTTATACAAAAGTCACATATTATACCGAGCTCCAAAGAATAGTCGGCAAGACTTAACATCTTTGCCGAGAGTTCTTATCGAACACATATTTGTTACACCGATGACCACTGTTTGCTAAGACCTATGCCGAAGAACCCTCATCATCGGCGAGACTTACATAGTTTGCCGGGACTTCTTCCCAAACCATTTGGGTTACCCCAATAGCCATCGGCTATCGGCAAGACATCCATCAGTCACTAAGAGATCTCCCCGAGATCCTTTGTGTTACACCGAACACTGAATGGTCAGAAAGACTTAACACTCTCGCCAAGACCTTTCCCCGATCGCTTTGAGTTACTCCGATGAACCCAAGTGTTACACTGTCGGTGAGACATTGGCTATTCGTTGAGACTTCTCACCGAACTGACATAGGTTATCTTGAAGCCCGTGGTCGTCATGAGTCTCCCTGATTTATGATTGAATGGTATGTCGGCCAAAGAACTCCACGCAATAAGAGGTTATAGTGAATACACTATGTCACAGCGAAGGCTCCAAAGAATAAGCATTCGACAAGACTTCTGCAAGGTCACAGTGACCTGTTCAAAATAGAATCTATCAAAGCTGCTAGTCGGCCAGACATGATAGATGTCATACTGACTTTTATCCAATGGAGGTTTCAACCTATATTGATTGAGGCATAATTCCAACAATCTCCCACTTGACGAAGATCATACAGGCACCTCCAAAGCACAACATAACTTACTGAAAATCATGGGCACTAAGGCCCATTGAACTGGCACACCACCTGAACTTGTCTGTGCTCACTGGCTTCGTCAATGCACCTGCAACATTCTCCAGAGTATCAACCTTTTCCAAAATGACCTTTCCATCCTCAACCATATCTCGTACAAAGTGGTATTGTACATCAATATGTTTCGTCCTGGCATGGAAAGTTAGATTCTTTGCCAAAAAAATTGCACTCTGACTGTCACAAAAAAATGTTATTTCCCCTGCATCAAAACCAATGTTAGAACACAAATGTTTCAACCAAACTGCTTCTTTACAAGCATGAGTAGCTGCCATGTATTCAGCCTCCGTAGTGGAAAAAGTGACTACAGCTTGCTGCTTACTCATCCAACTCACTGCACCACCATTCAACATGAAAATGTATCCACTGGTGGACCTCCTGCTGTCAATGTCCCCTGCCCAATCAAAATCTACATATCCACGAATGCTGAGAGTCCTCTGTGATTCAACCAAGTCCCCATGGTAACACAAAGCAAAATCTGAAGTTCCCTTCAAATATCTAAACACTCTCTTCATAACATCCCAATGTATCCTTCCAGGATTTTCCATAAATCGGCTAAGAACTCCCACTGCTTGGGAAATGTCTGGCCTTGTACAGACCATTGCATACATGAGACTGCCAACCACACTAGCATAGGGTACACTGGTCATGTCCTCCATCTCAGTAGGAGATTTTGGACAGTCCTCAATAGATAGCTTCGTTCCCTGCATGACTGGAACCACTAGCTGTTTGCAATCATTCATACAAAATCTCTCAAGAAAAGTCTTGACATAATTACTCTGACTAAGCCAAAGCTTTCTATTCTTCCTGTCCCTAGTTATCTCCATCCCCAAAATATACCTTGCCGCACCAAGATCCTTCATTTCGAACTTAGCAGACAACTGAGACTTAAGATAAAAAATCATTAGCTTACTATTGCCTATGAACAACATATCAACATAGAGAGCAATAACAAGTACTCGATCACTTTCAACTTTATAATATACGCAGTGATCAAATTTTGATCTTACAAATCCCAAAGACAATACAAAAGTATCAAATTTATGGTACCACATTGTAGGTGACTGCTTTAACCCATATAGAGACTTCTTTAATTTTCATACCAGTTTTTCTTTACCTTTTTCAACAAAGTGCTCAGGCTGGGACATATAGATTTCTTCTTCAAGATCACCATGAAGAAATGTTGTCTTCACATCCATCTGTTCGACCTCTAAGTCATACCCTGCTGCAAGTGACAAAAGAAATTTGATAGATGTCAGCTTTGCTACAGGAGAAAATATCTCCCCATAATCAATTTTCTCTACCTGGGAATAACCCTTTGCAACCAGTCTCGCCTTGTACTTTTCGACATTGCCATCCAGACCAATTTTCTTCTGAAATACCCATTTGCAGCCAACAACCTTTCTGCCTTTAGGCAAGGGCATTGGACTCCAAGTTTCATTTTTTTCCAATGATGCCATCTCTTCATTCATGGCTTCCAACCAAGAGTCTGAATTAGACATTCTAAATACTTCTTTCACAGTCCTAAGCTCATTAGTGCTAGAAATTAAAGCATAGGCACAAGTAGAATCAATCAAAGAGAACCCATACCTACCTGGTTGTTTTCTTTCACAGGTTGACCTCCTCACTTGCTGAGGCTGAGGTTATTCTTCTTCAGAACTTTCAGAACTGCTTGAGCTCTCCTCAGTTTCAAGTACATTTTGAATTTTGAATTCCTCTTTCTCTGGTGTAGGAGGAATTAATGCTATATCCTTATTGTTTTCTGACTTTGTCTCTGACTGCAGATCTAAAGTGGAAGGTTTCAGCTCACGAAAGATTACACTTCTGCTGTATACAACCTTCTCTGTATCAGGATTCCAAAGCTTGTATCCTTTTATGACAACACTATAGCCAATAAAAATATATTTGACAGCCTTGTTCTCCAGTTTAGATCTTTTCACATCCGGCACATGAGCATATGCCTCATAGCCAAAAACACAAACATGTCTAAGAGAGGGCTTCTTACCAGACCACGCTTCCAAAGGTGTTTTCTCAACAAGAGCAGAATTTGGAGAATGATTAATTAGATAACATGCAGTAGATACAGCCTCAACCCATAATTTCTCCTCCAAGCCAGCACTTCTGAGCATACTTCGTGCTCTCTCCATTACTGTCCTATTGAACCTTTCTGCAACTCCATTATGTTGTGGAGTATAAGGTGTAGTATTGTGTCTTTTAATTCCATGGTCTTTACAGTATCTTTCAAATTCATCAAAATAGAATTCACCGCCATTACCAGTCCTTAAGAATTTTATTTTTCTACCAATCTGATTTTCAACAAGGTTCTTAAATTCCTTAAATCGACTGAACACTTCTGATTTACTTTTCAAAAAATAAACAAATGCTCTTCTTGAATAATCATCAATGAACGACACATAGTATCTTGACTTAGACAAAGAAGGAACATCCACTAGACCAAACACATCTGAATGAATATAATCTAGCAAACCAGAAGATTTATGAGGACTGGAATAAAATGAAACACGGTGCTGCTTTCCATATATACAGTGTTCACAGAATTGAAATTCAAGATTACAATCTTCAAGTCCCTCAACTAGGTTTTTGTTCTTCAAGGTTTTTAAACCTTTTTCTCCTATGTGGCCTAGCCTATGATGCCAAAGCATAGTCTTCTCTGCAGGAAGTTTTACTTCCATAGAGTTTACATAATTAGGGATATTTCGCTCTTTACCTCCATGAGCAACTTTCAGTGACTTTCCAGAGACACTATTATATTGAACAACCTGTGCATCCAGCTTGTACAGGGTACCAATTCGAGCACCTCTAGCCAGCACCATTGAACCTCTAGTCATCTTACAGCCATTCCCAGAGAACAAGACTTGTACTCCAATATCATTAAGCTTACTAACAGACAGTAGATTTTGAGTCAGACCTGGTATGTGCATTACATCATTAATCCCCTTCACTCTTCCATTAGGGAATTGTATTCTGACTCTTCCACGGCCAACAATGTCCAAAGTTGAATCACTTGCCAAGTAAACCTTTCCACCATCATATTATTCATACTTCGTGAACCATTCTCTATGAGATGTCATGTGGAAAGCTACTCCAAAATCAATCAGCCAGACATCATCTGATGCCTGAGTAGCCAAGGCAACAATGAAGGCGTCTACATCACTATGCAAAGAGTCATTATCAGAAGAATACTTCTTCTTCTTTTTCTCCTCTTTACAATCCTTTCAGACATGACCAGGTTGCCCACAGTTCCAACACTTCACCTTGAAATTCTTTCCAGGAGACTTTGATCTCCCTTTTGATTTCGATTTGGACTTCTTGTCCTTCTTCTTGCCTTTCTCTTTCAGTCTTCCTCTGACAACAAGAGCTTCCTTTGCCATCTCAGAAGATTTCCTTCTCATCTCTTCTGACAGCAAAGAACCAACAACATCTTCCATCTTGAAACTAGATGTTGTACTACCAATAGCCATCACCAGATGATCCCATGAGTCTAGAAAAGAACACAATAGAAGCATACATCGATCCTCTTCTTCATTTTTCACACCAACAGATGTCAATTGAGCAATCATCATATTAAATATGTTCAAATGATCAGCTATAGAACCTCTGATGAGGGCGCAACCCGAGACACAGAAAATAACCTACAAATAAGAGACTAAATTTATTATTCAGAGAATGGAACTTCTTACATGCAGAGGATCTCAAATCCCCAAGTTCTACAGCATATGCAAGTTACAGAAAGCTACAGAGTAACCCTTTCGCAATATGCGAGCTTGTCCCCAAAAAGTTACCCAAAAATTAGAAAACCCACCCATAAATAGAGCTCCTCATTAGTTTGGAGCCAAAACAACATTCAAATTGAGTTTAGGCGGTTTGGCGCCGAAAATTACAACATGAAGTTCAAATTTCAAAAGAGCATTTGCAATGGTAACTTCTAGAAAGTGCGCCAACTTCGCGGGGCCATAACTTTTGATCCAGGACTCCGATTCGTGAACCGTTCGAACTGTTGGAAATGTCTCGAAGTCAAGAACGCGCTCGAAATTCGCTACGCCGATTTCGGCAAGTTTCGGGGCCGATCTGGAAGCTCTAAGTGCCTCAAATCCCACTCAGAAGGTTTTTAGGTGCAAATCTGCGAAAACTAAAACTGCAATAACTTTCCACCCAGGAACCAAAAAAATAAAAACCGTAAATTGGGAATTTCATTATGACGAAAAGGGTATCCAAAAATATAAAAACATCTAAAAACCGAGAAACTTGAAATTTAACTATTTTTGGGTGATGCAAGATTGCCCTTACACCACTGGATGCTCCTGCATCAACCTCCTTCTTGCATTCTCAAAGAATACAACTTCTTCCTCAGGAGCAACTTATTCACCAAAGACTTCCCTTGATAAATAGATGCTAGTCTCTTCCAAAAGGAAGAGGCAGTCTTCTCTTCATGCACATTTAGAAGAACCGAGTCTGCCAAACAGAGCCTTATCAACCCCTTAGACTTCCTATCTGCAAGGTCCCAATCTTCTTGCTTCATGCCTGTAGGTTTAGTTCCAGACACTGCAAGCCATAGATCATGATCAACTAGAAGATCCTCCATCTTGAGTTTCCACAACTCAAAGTTACTGCCATTGAATTTCTCTATTTCAATCTTTCCAGACATGCTAGCCATCTCAACTTGTAATCAGAAATAACAAACTCTACAAAACTCCCACTGAACAAAATTGACACAAAAAACCCAACGTACCCACAAGGATAACACAACTGGCCAGGATCTGATACCACTTGTAAGGAAAATTAGATGCGGAAAAAATTCTTCTAATGTCAATACCTTAGGAAAGAATGTAGATATACTTTTAAATTTTACTACAGTCCAATTAAGATGCATTATGAAATAGATAATAGAAACAGAGTATTTGACAATCACACATGAACACCATATATATGTGGGAAAACCCTTATGGGAGAAAAACCCACCACACCAAGAGAAGTCACTTTGTATTACAGTAATAATGATTACATACAAGTTTCAGACTTATCTTTCTAATGTCTGTTTACAACAACATTCACCATGAACAATCTTGTACAAGAACCTTCAAGTTACAAACTTTATAGAACAAAATACATCTACTAATCATTCAATCACCCAACAATCCGTCGATCCAACCAACCGATCACAATCTGCAATCACCGAGTATATCCCTGTTGTTCCTTGTCAATCGAGCTTCCTCACAGAACCGTCGCAACGAACAATCTTCCAACTGTTCAGATTCGACTTCTCCTATTGGTCCATGAGACTCCACATAGGACGGTCAATCGGTCAACAAAATTCGCACTGTGTTGGCATCTCAGTGAGACACTAACAATGTTTCACTGATGCCACATAACCTTCATATCGATGTCGCCAAGAGTAACCATTTTTGCCAAGATTTTCTATTGAGTTTTCAGTGTTACGCCGAAACACCAAGCAGTCGCCCAGACCTATCGCTTTCGACAGGAGATCATAGCGAGTCACCAAAGGTTATACAGAAGTCACATATTATACCGAGCTCCAAAGAATAGTCGGCAAGACTTAACATCTTCGCCGAGAGTTCTTATCGAACACATATTTATTACACCGATGACCACTGTTCGCCAAGACCTATGCCGAAGAACCCTCATCATCGGCGAGACTTACATAGTTCACCGAGACTTCTTCCCAAACCATTTGGGTTACCTCGATAGCCATCGGCTATCAGCAAGACATCCATCAGTCGCTAAGAGATCTCCCCGAGATCCTTTGTGTTACACCGAACACCGAACGGTCGGAAAGACTTAAAACTCTTTCCAAGACATTTCCCTGATCGCTTTGAGTTACTCCGATGAACCCAAGTGTTACACTGTCGGTGAGACAATTCGTTGAGACTTCTCACCGAACCGACATAGGTTATCCCGAAGCCCGTGGTCGTCATGAGACTCCCCGATTTATGATTGAATGGCCTGTCGGCCAAAGAACTCCACGCGATAAGAGGTCATAGCGAATACACTATGTCACAACGAAGGCTCCAAAGAATAATTGTTCGGCAAGACTTCTGCAAGGTCATAGCGACCTGTTCAAAACAAAATCTATCAAAGCTACTAGCCGGTCAGACATGATAGATGTCATACCGACTTTGCTCCAATGGAGGTTTCAACCTGTATTGATTGAGGCATAATTCCAACACATCTCACTAGAAGAGGATCCAAATTCAAGTGATCTTATTGGAATAGAAATGCTAATTGCTCCAAACTTCCCTAGCAATTATTTAAAGAAATTTGCATAGTCTTGCTTACAATTTTCCAAAATATTAGAATGTTCAAAAATATGTTTACAAAATGGTTCATTCTATTTCCATACAACATTATTGATCTGTGGCAAGCAATTCAGAAAATACATCACAAGACATATGACCAAGGTACCAAACCTGAAGGGGTAATCTACCTCCTTTGTTAGTTGCACATTTTCCATCAATTGATCTTTTAGCAATCTGCACAGTTCAAAATCATGATCCTCCATTATCATTTTATAAGAGATGTAAACTGCACCTACCTAAGTTGCGCCTTCCCAGTTTCTAAAAAATATTTTGTATGAGATTTCATGCGCAATATACCTTGTTATCGAATCTTTGATCGTCAAAATTATCAAAGCCCTTTGATCTCCAGTTACTTTGGTTAGTGTTTCAACTTCTTTGTTCCGAATTGACTTCTTTTTCGGTATATCCCCAACATTGCATAATCTAGTTAGTTTCCTAATCACCTCTTTCAAAATGAGATGGGGTTTATCTCGAGTTAGAATGTCATCATTCAATTTGTTCAGGATAAACCTAATGACTTTTGTGTTGTCAAAATAGGGAAATTCACTCCAAATGTCCAAACTTTTGTGTTTCACACCTTCAAGCCATTTCAATTAATCGACCGACAACATATTTCTCACATCCCTAATCGTCTCACTGCTATATTCATCTAAATTCACCATTCCTTTGATTTGCTTCATTTTCCTTTTCGTATCAAACAAGTTTCTACCGAGCACCAAATTAAGTGAGAATTCAACAAGCAACTGAAATACCTGATGAATTCGCCACCGAATTGACTTTACTCCTTTGAAATTCTACTACAGAGGCTTTCCTTCTATTCTTCTTCAATGCAATGTGACAAATGAGGGTTCCAAATACCCTTTTATAACTCCCACACCTAACCTTTTTACTGCATTAAATGTTTTTCCCTAGGTATTCCAGATACTCTATTTCCTCAGACAACAAAAGAAGAATTCATTTGCGGACCTTCTACTTCTCAAATTTATGCACAAGTGATCACCGATACATTTGTAAAATACTGACAATTTCCTGCATTTCGGTGCCAACTACCGATAGGGGGACAAAGGATTTTCTTGGAAAAATCCCCCTAGGCCAATGGCCTAAGATCGATTTCTGGAGGAATTACCAGAAGCAAATTGTGGTGAAGGCTTATTTTCTTCATCAGACTCACTCTTCCTTACCCATTTTTTCTTCATCTGATCTCTTATTTCTTCCACAGTCACTTTCCCTTTTCCTTTATCATCTTTATGTGAAATTCTGCCTTGGTATACCAGACCTCTTCTATCGATGTTTCTATTCCTACAAAATCTTGCAATATGACCAAATTTGTTGCAATTGTAACACAAAAGATTTCTTTTTCTAGACCATTCATTCCATTGATTTCCTCTTGATATGCATTGATTAGCAATATGTCCAAATCTTCCACAGGTGTAGCATTTAACATTCTTTACACTGACATACATACTTCTGCATTCAATTGACTTGTGACCAAACTTATTGCAACTGAAACACTAACCAAAGAATGATGGAATAATTGAATTCATTTTACTTCTACACGGAGAAGCCATATGACCAAATTTATTACAAGCAAGGTAGTGACCATTAAAATTTTGAGCATTAGGTTGTCTTACCAGATACCTTATGCCTTTGTTCATCTGATTTCTTTGTCTGGAATCCTTATGTTCAGATCTAGAGCTTTCTCCCTTCTCATATCCAAGACCTCGCTTGTCATTTGCATCCTTCTGTCCTTTAGTTAGCTCATCAAGCTTAGCAAAATTGATCTTAAACTTATCCTTGTATTCATTTTTAGTAGTGAGTTCATCTCTGAGTATAACTATTTTCCTTTCAAGCTCTTGTTAATTATTTTTGGATTTTTGTAGTTTAATCTCTAGCTGAGTGAATCCACTAATAACTCTGCTACATTCTTTAGATCTTTCTTTTAAGGACTGGGCCAGATTCTCCTCATTTTTCTTTCTTTCTTCAATCTCAAGCTTTAGAGTAGCATTGTTTCTAGCAAGCATTTCAAATTCTTCAGTTATTTCTTTTAGGGTCTGATTCAGGTGAATGTCTTCCAAGCATTTATTTTCTTTCTACTTCAGCTGATCACATAGTTCCTTCCTCTTTACTCTTGACTCATTGATTTTATCCTTCAGTGATTGAATGAATTTTTCAGCATCCTCAAGATTTGCTTTTAATTCCAGGACTTCTGCTTTAGACTGATCAAGATCATCAAGTGCCACCAAAAGCTGATGTTGAAGATCACCAGAGTCCATTGCATTCCAAGATCCACCTCAAGCTGTTAAACTTCTGCAGAGGAACCTTGCTCTGACACCAATTTTTGGACTCAAAGAACACTGAGAGGGGGGGTGAATCAATGTTCAACAATATTTAAATTAAAATATAGATCTTAAACCATTTACAACATTTAAAAAAAAGTAAAGATGCAACCACATGAAGGAAACAATCAAAACACCATAACACAAAGATTTTTACATGGAAACCCTATTAGGGGAAAAACCACGGTGGAGGTTAATCCACAATTTATACTTTGTTAAAAGTATGAAGAAAAAGGGGAATGCACATGCATTCAGACACACTTCCTAGAGCTTACTGCTCAAAATCAGGAAGGCTCATTGCTTAAATTATATTTGGATTACAACAAAGAGTTGAACTAAGAAAGTAGCATCTACAAATTCTTGGTTTCAGTTCTAGCAAGGCTCATAGATTAGATTTTGGACCTTATGTTTGATTCTACACTTCGCTTTACTCTGCCTTAATTTGCTTCACAAAAATCCTCTTCTGCACAAGTGAAACTGTGCCAAATCGCTAAAAAACCCTTCTTTT
>VDFB02188390.1:0-19143 GCA_007258455.2 Sequoia sempervirens
TCCCAACCCTTGATAATGCCAATGATGATGATGCAATGGACAAAATCAGTTCTCAAATGAAGAGAGTGACTTTGCATAGGATTTGTGGATGATTTGATCAAGGATGAAGCTTTCATTTATAGATTTTCAAATGCTAAGAGTGCTCAAAAGGGACCAATGTGGGATAATGATTTGGCCAATGAGATGAATCCACTTGTCAACTTGTGAGTGGTTGGAGGATGAGCACATTTTGGTCAATGTGCCAAAGAGAGGGAGATTTCAAATTTGAATTTGAGAGTAAATGCTGAGAGGGGGACATGTAAGAGCTCATAAATGCTTTGTTGGATGTGCATGTCCACTTGTTTTTGAATTCAAATGTGAGGGAATATTCCTCAAAGATGCCATGTTGATGGAAAATGCTGATTTATAAGTGAATTAAAATGATTTATTGGTGCAAGTGGGAAAAGCTAGAGGATGTGATGGGTGGTTAGATTAGGTAAATCAAGATTAGATTAGCTTAGGTGATGATTAGTTGATTTTGACCCATTTGACTTGAATATTTTGATTTATTTAAATCAAGATGGAGAAATATGACTTTTGAGATTTAATTAAATAAATTCTTGATTTATTTAATCAAAGAGGGAGTGATAGGCTTAAATTAAATAAAGTTAATTTATTCAATTTAAGTGGATAACCCTTAGAGATTAAATAAACCTGATTTGCCTAATGAATGGATTTGATGAGCTTGATTAATTTAATGAGTGGATGAATATGAACTAAGTGGATAATGCTAATTTCACGTGTCTACATTTTTCCCTTCTTTGAAGCAATGTACTTGCTGCATTGGTTCAAAGAATAAACTTGTTGTGATCAAAATTCAATTTTTTTTATTTTTTTCGGATGCCCCAGCGAAAAGTACACTGGTACATTTCCCCCTCGAGAGATCGAGCGAAAAGATTCGATTTGAGGGTTGATCTCACGATAAAGAGGTTCAAGATGGATGGTTATGGATGATGATGAAAATGAGATGGTTTTAAGATGCTCTATATTATCTTAAACAATTTAATGATTATATGATGTGAGATGGATGAGATTGATGATGTGATATGCTATGATTATGCAATGAATATTTTATGCAAATGCTTAGACTAACAGATCTATATTATGATGATGATGATGCAAATGCAATGCATGTGAAATGATCGATGTTTCCTATTATGAATGATATGAATGATATGTGGTATGTTGATAGTTTTGTGGATGCAGTATGGATGCATTGGTGATGTTATGTTAGCACGGAGAAAGAAGAAATGAGATGATGAGAAGAGGATCCAACAAGTCAATGATCTGACGAGACTTTATTAGAGATGATAATGATGATAAATGATGATGATTTTCTTATCAAGGATTGGGATTTTAAAAGGGCTACTTACCTTATGTTTGATAACACACATAGGTGCGATGCATCAAGGTATAAAGAACCAGGATGGCGTTGCACCAAGTGAGATGGAATTTGAATTGACAAACAGATAGGAGTATTCTTGTTCACACTTGACATACGGAAACCTTGCTAGGACATACCTAACAAAGCAAGTATTCGCTAAGTTATTTTACAAGAATGTCCAACAAGCACAACAGACAAAAGATAATGATCGTTGCCCCATTCCTATCTCTCTAAATCCTTCGTTCGGATATCATCGAGAGGTCCTTGGAATGAGCACAATAAGATACATCAAAAGAAAAGATCAAGTACACAAACAAGCCAATGTTCTTCATACCTTCAGCCAAAGGGATTTGTTTTGATAGGATAAGAATCCAAAGTGATATCCAAAATGATGCCCATTGTCGGATCGATATATCCTAGGACATGCATTGTATAGGATGATGATTGGTTGATAAGTTGTTTGATAGGCTGTTGGTATAAGGTTGAATGACATGTTTGAAAATGATTAGGAGTTTGATTTTGCATTTAACAGTTTGAATTTTGCTTTTGATTTTATGTTTGAAGCTAGCTTTTGCTAATTGTTGTGATTGTTTCTATTTGTTTTGCCAAAGGATGAAGGTGATGATCAATTTATTATGGATGATTGATTATCGCAGGTGAAAGCGAGATGAGACAGATGGATTTTTTCAAATATTTGGATGTTTTTGGAGTTTTTTGGAATGTTTTGAGGCTGTTTTTGGTATTTTTGGATTTTTCAAATGTTTTGATTTTCAAATTTTGCGATGTTTTGGGGTTTTTTAACATTTTATGAATGTTTTTGGATTTTATTTGTGATTTTGGATGTTTTAGTTTTATATTTTTAGAATGGTTTTGGATTTTGATGTGATTTTGGATGTTTTGGATTTTTTGTGTTTTTGAATGTTTTTGGATTTTTATGATTTGTGATTTGGATATGGATACGTGATTATATCAGTGCTTTGTTTGGGGATTTTGTTGAAGACCAAGCTAAGGTTGACTGATTGAATCAATGGATTGATGATGATGACATTGTTGAGGATACACAACAATGCAAGGATTTGATTGATCATGATTGATGAAGATAACATTGTTGAGGATGCACAACAATCTGAGAATGATTGTCGGGATTGATGATGATAACATTGTTGAGGATGCACAACAATGCAAGGATTGATTGATGAGGATTGATGATGATAACATTGTTGAGGATGCACAACAATGCAAGGATAGTGTTAAGCAACACAATGATCGGGAAGGACATCCCAAGATGATGATGAATTGATTGGATTTGATTGATCAGGATATTGAAGCTTGATTTGGAACAAAATTTGTTTGAATGATTTGACGTGACATTAACATGCAAACTAGATGCGACTGGTAGTGTTATTTGGATTGATGTTCGATGAAAGATGAAGCTTGATAAGGAAAATTTTCTTGTCAAAATATGCCATGGGCTAGTGATTTGGAAATTTTCTCACAAGTGGTTTGACCAATTTGATTTCCTGTTTTCCAATGTTTAGATCGCCACATAAGTTGGAGGATATAGATCAAGATTTATTCTCGAAGGAAGATGTACATATTTGCCCCCAGTGTCTAGCAATGTATGGAATGTTATAGATGGATGCTCGGATAGGTGTATGGATGGATGGATATGGTAAGCACACAAAGGATGCCAAGGATTATCTTGCAATAAGATAAGGTGTTTGAATAGAGGAATGCTTATTTGGTTAATGCTTCATGGCTCATATAACGTTGGATAGGATAGGATCAATGAAAATGACCCATGTCAAGATGTTTATCGTAAGCAATCATAAAGTGTGCACCAAAGTTTTTCATATCAAGATAACTCAGACTATGGATGCAGATATATGCACATGGATTGGATCAATGGTTTATGGATGGATGGATTTATTATGGATAAGATGGATGGAATGCTCGATTTATTATAGATGGGATGAGATGCTGGATTTTATTATGGATGGGATGAGATGCTTTCACTTGAGCTGGTGCCGCGTAGATGCTTTCGATTCTACACATGGCCGCCCTATTTTCGAGGTTTCATCATGAATTAACAAATCGTAGCCATGCCCGGTTTTTCGCACTAGAGAAGTTTTTTTTTCTCTTTCTTTAATCCTTTTTCATTTTGGATTTTCTCTTTTGAATTTTGATTTTGAAAAATTTCGCTCTGTCTTGAATCCCAAAGTGTAACTGCGTCTACGTCCTTTATACTCCTCCATCTTCCCTTCGATATCTCACATGAAGAAGTTGTTTTACTTCAAAGATCACGTGCACTTGAATGCAACTTTTGAGATTTTGGATCTGTTCGCGCCGATACCCGAGTTAACTTTATCTTTATGCGCACATGTGATAGAGTGCCTTCTGAATCCTTATGATGAAGAGTCATTGCCAATACATGATCAATTGGAGAATTGGATATCATGTGTGTAGGTGTGGATGGAGTGTGTTTAGGGATAAGAGATGGATTGGTTGATAGTTTGGAACCCTTGACTCTGTAAACTTGGGAAGATGAGCAATGATGGGTGGATACGGAAGTGTGCATGGAATTAGGACCAATTGTTTGATACACTTTGTACGTCACTTGAAAAGCTTTCTTTTGCTTTTGCGGACATCTTTGATGGATACGTTTTTCTTTTTTATTTTTCCCCATAGTTTCTTTGACTAATGGAGTTTGATAGGAATGATCTTTCTTTGTATTTTTTGGTATCCATATGTATTTGATTTGTCCATTATGCTTCTCAACTTCTCTTTCTTTGATAATGTTCTTTGTGCTTTGATCCAAATCTTTCTTTCGACGTTGGTCCCAATTCGTGGATGGGGTGATGGGTGGATGAAGATTCATGGCGTGGCTGGTTGTAGTATTGGCAATGGTTTCACCATAAAGATTCTTCGTGCTGCCTATGTTGACGTTTGCTTGAGACGAAGTTTCGCCCAGTATGGTGGTAGTAGTGCCTTCATGCTTTGATTTTTCTTGTTTCGAGGGTTCTTATTTAGAATACATTCTTTGATAAATGACCACTGCATATGATGTTATTTCAATTTGTTGCTCTTCTAACTCTGAAATATCTTGTTCTATCTAACTTGCTTCCTTGAGTGGATAATGTTGGATATCTTCATACATGATGTCTTCAGTCTGGATTTTGGATATATCTGATCCTGATGTTGACAAATCTGTTTGGTTGTAGGAATCAATAACCTGTTCTTTTTGTGTAATAATATTAGGAGTAAAGGAATCCTATTCTGAATGAAGATCATCTACGTGTCCATCCATAGAAAGCATCTCATGGGTAGATGGAGGAGTATGTGCTATGTGATCATCTGTTGTAACATCTTGCATAGATAGGAGAGTGTCCATTAGATTATTGTAGTATCTTGAAGATACAAATTCTTGATCTTGAATGATTTTGGAGTTGCTTTCGACATGCTTGGATCAAGTTCTTGACATGGGTCAGTTTTAAAGGATGGATTGCTTACAAAGGATTCTTGGATGTCGTCATTAGACATGGTAAGTGGTTCAATATCCTCAAGTTTCAAGTTCAGGGCTCCTTCAGTATCTATAACCATGAGGTCAAAGGATGTCAACATGTCTTGGAAAGGACTATTGCTAGACCTTGGTGAAAGAATTTGATCATGCTTTAGAATAAATTCTTGAGATATTTCCTCTAACTCATAAGAAGCGTGTAGAGACATTTCAACATGATCAAGGTCAACAAACCGTGATGTCAATGAATCAAATAATCCTAACACTCCTTGAAATAGATCACTAAAGTGGCTCTTGATGTATGGTGAGTTGATCATCGGTGGGGTAAAACATCTTCAATGTGCTCTTTGATGGATAGATCTTGAACATTGTTTTCAAATTGTGGTGGAGGGATTTCTAATGTCTTCAACCATAGGGTCAAATGATGTTGAAATTTCTTGAATTGGATCATTGTCGAGTATTGTTGGCGGATTTTGATCATGATTGAAAAGTGACTCTTGACCTATGTTGATTTGATCTTCAGACGAGATAGAAACATCTTCAATGTGCTCTTTGATGGATATATCTTGATCATTGCTTTCATCAATTGTCATTTTTTGTGTTTGTGCTTGTGTTTGTTGGGTAGCTTGAGAGGCTTGGGCAGCTTGAGAGGCTTGTTGCACTTGTTGAGCTTGTCTTGCTTGTTGCGTGGCTAGATATTGTTGGATGGCTTTTTGGTAGGCCTGGTGAGCTTTTAGCGCAATGTTATATTTTCTTGATGTGTTTGGTTTTGGTGGTAGTGGTGGTGGATTCAGAATTGTGTTGGATGGAGTGACAAGTGGTTGAGATACGCTTGGAGCAATCATGGGGGTTTGAGATGGGATGGGCATGATAGTGGTGGTTGGAATGATTGAAGTGATAGGGATGATTGGAATGACCGAGGTGATAGGCCCTTGAGAGACCATATTTTGATTTGTTAGGATTGATGTTGTCATTTGATTAGATACCATCTGTTGGTGCAATGTTGATGGAATATTCAAAATATTTGATGTGATGGCTTGATTGGTGTTAGGTGGATTGATTTGGATGGAGTGATTGGTGCTAGGTAAAGGGAGAAGCCCTAAACCAAGGAACAATGTTGATATGGGTGGTGGTGGTGGAGATGTCTCTTGATGCAATGACTCAACTATTTTGGTAAGTGCAGCAATTTGATCTCGCCAAATTTGATCTTGATTTTGATCTTGACTCCCTTGATATAGTTGATTTGGCTTTTGTTCAAGCAGATTTGGGATGCATACTTGTGTTGTTTGCATGGGATCATGGAAAAATTGATTTTGGACAATGTTCCAATTTGGGATGATGTTCGGATTTGGCATGATAGGTTGAAATTGAACATTGTCTTGATTTAGGTAACTTTGATTTTGCATGGTGTCACCTTGTCTTGGAGTCGTTAACATCTTGTTTGAACTCTGAACAACATTTGTATGATTTTCAAACATATTTATCCCAAATTTTTCTGGATTCATATTTGGAAAACTTGTACTTGGTATATTCTCATTTGGCATGTAGAGATTTGGTGGGATGATGTTGTTGGTTTGAGGGCTTATGCATTGATTGTTCGGTTGACAGACTTGTAGGTTTGGATTTAGATCTACCATCGGGAAATGTGTTCCAATCTTTGATTTGCGAATACTCACACTTGTTGTGCCATTGAAATTTGTAGAAGGTAATGATCCCATGTATGGATTGTATAAATGTGAGTTTTGAAAATCAATTGGAATTGTAAGGCTTTGATAATTTGGTTGAATTGGATTACTCATGATGTATGGATCAATTTTGTATTCCATGTTCTTCTTGTGTTTTGACCTTGTTGCAAAAGTGACCTCTAAGGTTCTTAGGACCAATGACGAGATGAAGGATGAAAAGGGGGAATGATATGAGTGTTGAACGTTTAGGAACTTTGGATCAATGCTAGACTTAGGATTTGATTTTGATTGGTTTGATTTGGGTAATGAACTTGTAAACCCTAAGATGTTAGATGTGATTTTAGGATGAACTTGTTCAAAGGATTTCTAATTCAATTAAATGTATGATAAATGATGCATTCCCACACACTTAACTAAACAAATGACTTTGATTTGATTTAAGGATGTACCCAAGTCTAGATAATGATGTTTCCAAAGCTCTAAATTTGTTTGGTGGGATGGGTTTTGATAGATGTTTGAAATTTGGATGAAGGTTTTGATTTGATCCTAAATGAACCTAGGAAGGAATTTGTTTATGAGGCCAAGATAGTGAAGAACATGCCTTTCTCTAAGAGTAATTCAAAATCAAAAGATCAATGTTTGCATGAAAAATATATGACCAAAAGATGCCAAGCACATGTGTGGGGTCCAATTGATTCAATCTTTGCTTAATGGATTATTTTCATCACAAAAAATTCTTGATTAGGTTTTCAATTGAATGTCCAATGTCCTAATTTTCTTTCATCCCACAAAATGCATTATGCAGAAATCAAGGAAATCAAGGCAAAGGTTTCCTAATGTTGACCTTAGTAGGAGAAAATTGAGATGAAATCCAAATGCCTAGAAACCTCTAAGGACATGAATCCAAAGGGAAAGCAAGGGCATGCATATTCGTTCAATGATATTTCCTTCTCCTAAAGGGTTTGAGATTTGATGCACATGTTAAATGTTTGTTTTCCAATGTTTTTGATCAAAGCACTATGTTTTCAAATTGACTCACAAGAAATATAACATCCTAGCTCAATGGTACGTTTTTCTTGGTGGGCTTGCCTCATGCCCTTCATAGAAGAAGAGATGATTTTACATGCAACCAAGGAAAGAGTATAAAGGTATGTTAAGAATTAAGTCTTAACCTCTATACTTTAACCAAGATCGGACATGGCAAGTAACTTCTTGGAATCTAAGTTCCAATGCACCACTTCGATAAACTCGTTGAATGGATCAGTTGGTCACTACAAACAAAGGTTTTAGTTTGAACTTTTTGTTCATGGAGATTGACCCATATGGTGAGAGTCCCCTTTTGGATCCATCTCGTTGGAATCAACTGCATGATATTGGCGTTTACTCCAATACCCACATTTATATCCCGGTTGGAAATACTCTTGGCTTTAGAGTGTTACCGGTTGAGTCGTTCCCTTGGGTGAGTACTTTTTCCCCAAGGCAGGCCCTCTAGGACAAACAAAAGCAAGCAAAGACAAAATTCGTAACTCGATCAATCTTTGATGACACAAAGAAAGAGAATATACGTGATGATGCTCTACTCACACTCACACAAGATTTTGTTCAATTTTTAAACACAAATTGAAGTGTGGAGGTGATTGCTTTGTCTCAAGATTGCTATAAAGTGCGAGAGAAGCGCATACGTCCTTTTTCAATGAATTTAGTTTAAGTAAGCCCTCACGAAAATAAAGTTTTACTTGTTCATTTTAGATCCCCAAAGCAAAAAACGAGTTCGTTTTAAAGCACCAAACTTGAGTGTGAAATTGCTTTGTTCAATTTGTTTAATCCAAAAACCAACTTGAGTAGGTTTGTTCTAAAGTTCTTTTTAAGCCCCTTTGTCACAAAAATCAAAATGTTCTTTTTAAGAGCCCAAAAAAAAAAGAGGTGAGTTGATTTAAAATAGAAAACTACGACATAGGATGGAAGCTCTTTAAAGCATTTAAAAATGCTTTGTCAATCTTCAAGTGTCAATGCCCAATTTGCTTCAACTCCAATCTCGCTTTGTTCTTTTGAATTCGTTCGCTTTGTTGCACCATCGTATTAGTTAAAAGTGTTCCATGTGTCTAGATCATCCTCAAAAACTAATGAAAAAGAAATCAATGGATATTAGTACTATCAAATTTGTAAAAACAATTCGGTCAAATTTCATTCAAAAGTAATAAAAAAGAGAACTTATTTTAAATCAAAATCTAAAAAAAATAAAGCTCTTTATTCCCTTGATTTTTTATTTGGAATATTAAAAACTCGTGAGTCCTTGAGTTTCCCTTTCACTTCATGCTTATCCACAAGACACAATAAAAATAGTGTGGGTCAAATCTGATTACTTGTACCATGAATTGAGATAGCAATTTAAATGTTTCAGCAGTATTTTCTAGATTTCCTGACAAAAAGTTCAAAAGTTAATTCAATTGCAATAAATATGCCAAGCTTTCAATTTCCTCTTAATCTCATTATCTTGGTAATCAATGCAATGTCCTTTCAAAATGACTTCGAATGTACTTTCTAGATATGTGAGATGATAGGTTTTATTTTTTAGATTTCCCCAAGCAAAATAAGTGGCCGACCACGTAGAAGTTAAGGAGCATAATCAGTAAAAATTGTACCAAAAAGTAAACAAGATCAGAAAGGTTATACGACCTCCAACCCCACCTCACAATGATAAGAAACTTGCTAGATACATCAAAAAAAGTCTTCTACCAGCCTATCTAGTAATCATGGCACTTGATGGACCACATAACTCAGGTTTTCAGATCAGAAAATAATAAAAGCATTAATAAATGAGAGGTCAGATAAATGACAGCCCAAGAAAATTCCAATATGCGTCCATTCAAACTTAATGTTGGTTGGTGGTTTCTAGGCGCGATCTCTAGCAACAACAGATTGTCTTTATGAACTCTACGCAACCAAGCATTAGTCTATACAATCAAATCTTTACCAGCGTCGTATGGTCTCATCGAATACCATGTATGTCAATCTCCTGCCAACAGCCTCCCAGCCTCTGTTTAACAATTACATAGCATTGGAAGCATAGAAAAAATTGCACGCATCTTTAACAGATTTCTCTTATAGAATGCAACCTTATGGAATGTAAATGATAGCAGGATATGCATAAAATGGATTCATTTCAAATTCTATTGGTAGGTGTAGAACCGACTTCCACAACCTTTGCTAGAATCCATTGCAACTTACGCCAAAATGGAAGTATAGAGGGGCACGCAAAATGTTTAAGAAAATTCCTTTACTAGCATCCTCACTGCCCTGGTAGATGTGTCTATAGCGTGTGGAAGCATAGACAAGTCACATGAAATTTTTGACAGAATGCCTCAAAGAAATGAGACAAGGTACGTGCATTGTTTGACAAGATGCCTCTCTGAAATGTGATCTCATGGAATACATTTTTTGTAAGATACACATGAAATAGATTTATTGAAGAGGCTTTAGAACTCTCAAGCAAAAGAGATCGGCAGACATAGGGTCAGATCCTACAACCTTTTCCCGTAGGGTTTAGATAATGATATCGGGTGGGAGAGTGCGTTAGACAATACACGTTTGGAAGGAAGGGTGTGCCTGTACATAAAGTTTATACCATGGAGGAGATGGGTGGTGATCCAGTATGCAGTGAGAGTGAGAAAGTTGTTGAAGAGTAGGATGGGTTGTTGAAGTTCTCTGTGGAGCGAGTTAATGAAGCTGAAGAGAAACATGAGAGTGATGGAAATGAAACTATGGGTGCAAGGCGTTCCATCAATTTTGAACTATAGGTTAAGATGGAGTAGGGAAATACAATGGCATATGTCTCAAAGCAAGGCTTGGTTTTAGGTATCAAAGATGGTACTTCTGTAAGTGATACATGAAATGTTAGCAGGGAGGAAAATCGATTTCAGCAGCATGCCATCGGTAGAAAAAAGGAGCAATGCTTGCAACTTCACCAAAACTGTCCTCTATGAGCTCCTCTATGAGATAATCTCATCCCTCAGAAGTCGTGTGCTTTCCTACATTCTCCTGAGATTATTTCAAACATCATTGACTTACCATGCTTCCAAATTATTCTTGCAGGATAAAGTTTCTTTTCCTAAGGAACAATGTTATGGAAAATATTTTGCGCCTAACTCAAAGAAAAAAAAAGAAACAACCTTGTTGCTACTACTATTCGCTTTCTATCACAAAATGATGATTTTTTTTTCTTTCATTGTCATATAAAGCTCAAGCCTTCTCTGGGTAACATCTATTATTTCCAACATTCAAACAAGAAGCAACATTACAAAATGATTACCAATGAATGATAGAATATGAAAGACGTCATAGTGTGTGCTAAAGCAGTACAAAAAATGAATTTTATAAGCAGGAGGGATGAATGGCATCACTATAGATATGTAGCTAAATGAATAGAGAGGAAATCATGAGCAATGTCAAACATCAAAATCAATGTGTAACCAATGTCATTATTCCTATCTAACAAACATTTATTTCCCTTCCTTTCACTAAAAAAAATAAAATCCAATGTTAACCCATCAAATCATTGTTTTGCTATTGGAATTAGCGCCCTCCTTCTAGCGCCATTATGTGGATGTCAAATATGCAAATGGTTAAACCTTAACATAATATCATCATGCTAGTCATTTGAAACACATTAGATTAAACATCCTTATGAAATACTTAACCATGCTAAAATATGCAAAACTAAATAGAACAAAATGGCTAATTGCAAGCATATAAGAACATGATCAAAACTTTATCTCATATTGGATTGGTCCTATTGTGGAAAATAGCCCTTTCCCAACCCTTGATAATGCCAATGATGATGATGCAATGGACAAAATCAGTTCTCAAATGAAGAGAGTGACTTTGCATAGGATTTGTGGATGATTTGATCAAGGATGAAGCTTTCATTTATAGATTTTCAAAGGCTAAGAGTGTTCAAAAGGGACCAATGCGGGATAATGATTTGGCCAATGAGATGAAGCCACTTGTCAACTTGTGAGTGGTTGGAGAATGAGCACATTTTGGTCAATGTGCCAAAGAGAGGGAGATTTCAAATTTGAATTTGAGAGTAAATGCTGAGAGGGGGACATGTAAGAGCTCATAAATGCTTTGTTGGATGTACATGTCCACTTGGTTTTGAATTCAAATTTGAGGAATATTCCTCAAAGATGCCATGTTGATGGAAAATGCTGATTTATAAATGAATTAAAATGATTTATTGGTGCAAGTGGGAAAAACTAGAGGATGTGATGGGTGGTTAGTTTAGGTAAATCAGGATTAGATTCTAGCTTAGGTGATGATTAGTTGATTTTTCCCCATTTGACTTGAATATTTTGATTTATTTAAATCAAGAGGGAGAAATATGACTTTTGAGATTTAATTAAATAAAGTCTTGATTTATTTAATCAAAGAGGGAGTGATAGGCTTAAATTAAATAAAGTTAATTTATTCAATTTAAGTGGATTATCCTTAGAGATTAAATAAACCTGATTTTCCTAATGAATGGATTTGATGAGCTTGATTAATTTAATGAGTGGATGAATATGAACTAAGTGCATAATGCTAATTTCACGTGTCTACAGTTAGCATATGGGAGTTGAAATTAGGCTTGAATTTCCCATAGCCACTTGCTTGTCTATGTGAGTGCATACTGGCTGTGTGTGTATGTGTTTCATTGGGGGATCACCTAGTGGATAGCCTGAGGTTCCACTAGCCTATGTGAGTGTGCATTTGGTTTGCATAGTGGACATCATGTTCCACTTGTAATATTTTTGGAAAAACAACTTAGATCCCACATTGCATTGGACAAATGGTCGAGGCTTGATTTGTTTTTGTTTTTTTTTTGTCTTTGTCTTTGACTCATGCATGCTTGTATCTTTTTGTTGCTCCTTACATCATTCACATGTGCATTCTTTTGTGCCTATGTCGGTTGGCCATAAGATCTTGATCCTGGGGGCTTGTGTAACCCTCTTGGTCATTGTCATCCTATCTCACTAGCATTGGTCCACTTGGACCCCTCTTGATGCGATTTTGTCTACTTTAGTGTGAGTTTAAAGCAAGTTCCTCCTCTCACTAAAGTGGGGGATAAATGTGGTGTAGAAAAAAGTATCCCTTTTTCACATTGAATTTGAGAATAATTGATATTAAACTGGGCCTAATGTTGCCTTGATTTAGTGTTGTAATGTGTTTTACACATTCACATTAAATCTAGGGCCTTTGTAAACTAAATGGACCTAATTGTGCCTTATTTAGGGTGTTGTAAAGTGTACCTTTACACTTTCACACTAATCTAGGGATTCATTAATTAATTTAGCTTTTTATGCTTTAATTGGCCTTATTTTGCATCCACAAGCTTTATTAAATGCATTTTTTTGAGGATAATCCCAACACTTATCTAATAACCAATCATAATTCATGTGTTTTTGGGTTATGTGTCCCAAATTTAGTGATATGGGACTCATACGCCACCTTGGGCGTATGGGTCCCACCTAAGTTTTGAGGCCTGATCCTAAATTTTGCATAGAACTTAATTTTTTTTGAAATTTGTGTCCCAAGCCTAGGCTCTTGGGACTCATATGCCCCAACTGGCATATGAGTCCTGCTTATATTGGACCTATTTTAAATTCAAATTCTTAGAAATATTTTATTCTCCTATATCTGATGCCGGCTTTTAGTGTTGTAATTTCAAGAAATTTGGCATAAACAAGTATAAATACAAGGTTAATTATTTCACTCATTTTTCAACTAGCAAGTTTACAAGTGACCTAGCATTTTTGAGTAAGCATACTTATAGAAATTTTTTAATTACAAGAGCATTCAAGAGCTGATTATCAAGCATTTGGAGCTACTTTTAAGATTCAAGCATCGTGTCAATGTCTTAATGCATCATGTGTGTTTTTGGGCTAACATTTGTGATGTAGGGTTTTATGATTCAAGCAAGCATTTAAGTCAAGATTCATATCATACAATCAAGAGCCAAGATCTAAATTCATGCTAGCCATTTCATACAATATTGCAACCTTTATTCCAAGGGTTTGGTGAGTTTCAACATCGCATATTTTTTCATTCATCATTCCTTCTTTCTATTTGATTTCATTTCAAGGTTTGATTACCAAAACAGGGTTTGACCAAGGAAAACCCTTATCCATTAACAAAACAACATTTTTCCCTCTCTTTGATGTGTTTTTTTGTAGATATAGGTTGAAGATCCATTAAATAGAAAGGTTGGAGAAAGTTGTCAAAGTTGCAAAGTTGTCAAAGTTCTCACCTTTCTTGCAAGATCACAAAAAGTCACCTACAGAGTAGAATTCAAGCTTTCAGACTCAAAGATTTGATAGGGGAGAAGCTATAGAAGATCACTAGAGGATACCAGAGTTTCAGAAAAAAGTGCTAATACTAGGACTAAATTACCACATTGGGTGTATGAGTCCCAGTATACCTCTTTTTAGAAATTTTTCAGTAGATCCTAGTTTACTAGTTGCAGATTTTGAATTCAACCCAAAACCCAAAACTAGGACTAAATCGCCCAGTCTAGTGTATGAGTCCTATTTCACATAAAAAGTCATAATTTTGGGATTGTAGACCTTTTTTCAAGAATCTTCAGTTTTCCATGTGCTCCTCTATCCATTCTCAATTTGTTATTTTGATTTTGAGTTTCATTTCCTAGGTCATTTAGTTAGACTTACATATTACTTTTCTTTTATCTCTTTCTTTCTAAGAAATTGCTTAGTGGTGAACCTCCATTAATTAATGACACACAAGGATACCTTACAAAAAAATTATTTCCCTAATTCAATCATTAGGTTGAGATCTCTATGGTTTCCTTGAATGAACTAAAGTGAAATAGGAAGGCACCCCTTGTGTTCCATCTCCTAAAAGGTGGAACCCTATTTCCTATGGTTCAAACACAAATTTGGTGAATCTTGAAAATTTGTCTCCATAATGAATCAAAATTTCCATGCATACCCTTGGGCTCTCTTGTTTTATACTACAAGAGGACTTGATCTCCAACCTGGAAATCATGAGAATTTTCTTTTTTTATCAAAAATCCTTGGTGTTCCATAATGTGATCCACCACTTGAACACACTTCTCCTCCAATTTAGTGAGGAAAATGATGTGCTTAGATCCACAAAATTATCAAAAGTCTTGCCTTCTATGGCCTTGGCCAACTTTAGAGTAGGCAATTCCAAAGTGATTGGAATTTCTGCATTCAACCCATATAAGAGTTGAAACAATGACATACCAATTGCCTATTTTGGGTTAATTCAATTTTCCCACAACACATCATACAATGCTTTGCGCCAAGATCTCTAATTCTCGTCTACCAACTTTAGAATGACAGTGACCAAGTTGTTTCTACTTGATTTTTCTTGACCATTACCTTGGGGGTAATAATCTAAAGAACGAGATAATGTGATCCCATGTTCAAAGAAAAATTCTATTATCTTACTAGATGAGAATGAAGTAGCATTATCCAGTACAATTTTATTCAGAATGCCAAAATGGGAAATGATGTTTTCTTTAAGGAAATTGTATACCACTTCCGAAGTAGCATGATTTACCAGAATAGATTATACCCACTTAGTAAAATAGTCGATGGCTATCAAGACATAGTTGTTTCCTACACTGGATGGTGGATTGACGGTGTCAATGAAATCAATACACCATTTCTGGAAGGGTTCTTCAATGATGACTAGCTTGAGGGGAAGTGAAATTAGCTTAGGTTTCTCCATGAACTGTTGGAATAGTTCACACCTACATACCTATTTGTACGCATCTTGGAATAGTGTGGGCCAGTAGTACTTTGGTCACAAGATTTTGTGAGCTATTATTGGTGCTGAGAAATGTATGCCACATGCCAAATTGTGAAATGACTCCAACAACTTTGTTAAATTTTTTCTATGTAGCATAAAAAGATACCATCTAGACTCCTCTTGTACAAATCGTTGTCCTAAAGGATGAAGTTTGAAGAGTTGATTTTTACTGTCCTCTTTTCTTTGTAAGTCAAATGTTTTGGACATTCTCCATAAGTGAGAAAGTGCATGATGTTTGAATACCATTCATTAGTTGTATTGAAAAACAAGACTGTGACAATACCCTCATCATTTACTTCATCATCACTTGATATTTCTTCTAGGGTTACTATTAGCAATGAGTTGATATAAACCTTTCCCATGTACCAACTTAGTGGGTTTGATATCCATGACATATTCTTGAATCCTGGAAATCCAATTGCCTCTTTTGGTACCAAACTCTTGTTGTGTTAGGATCGACTTAACCGTAGAATCTGCCACCAATGCAATGACATTGGAGTTAAGTATGTAAAACCTAAAATGCTTCACTACCTTAACCAAAATGAAAGCATGTTTTTCCATTGGAGAGTATTTCAACTCATGAGATTTCAATGGAGAACTCATGAATGCAATAGGATTTTCAATCCCCTCATTATTTTGTTGAACATATATTGTTGATAGTGTATGCTCATAAGCATAAATATACATGATGAACTCCTTGGTGTAGTCTGGGAAGACTAGCATTGGTGCATGTGCAATGGCTTCCTTGATATCATTGAATGCAGTTTTGAATTTTGCACTCATATGAAAAATAGATTTTCTCTTCATCATATCAATGATATGATGTGCCTTTTCTATGAAGTCAAGGAAAAACCTCCACAAGAAATTTACCTTTATGAAGAAATAGTGAAAGTTCTGTTGTCTTAATCAAAGGTAGAATAAGACCCTGAATTGACTTCACCCATTATGGATCAATCTTAATACCATCCTTGAACACAATGTGACCAAGAAGATTACCTTCGGTAAGCCCAAAAATTGAATTCTTTGGATTAAGGGAAATTTTGTGCTACCGAAACCTCTCAAGAACTTGTCGCTAGTTACTTATGTGATCTTGACGACTTTTTGGAAAAAATGTTAAATCATCAAGATAAAAAACTATGAACCTACCCATCACATCATGAAAGGCCAAGTACATCATTTATTGAAATGTGGTGCCAACATTGATTAAACCAAATGGCATCTTGTGATAAGAAAAAGTACCCAATGGTGAAGGTAGTTTTATGGTGGTCTTCCTCGCTAACCTCCACCTGATTGTATCCCAAAAAACCATCCAACATAGATAGCATCTTAGATCTAGTCACCATCTGCAAGACTTGATCCATTACTAGCAAAGGGTAATTGTCCTTCAATGACGATTGATTCAGATTCCTGAAATCCACACATATGTGGATTTTCCCATTATTTTTTTGAACTAGAATGATATTGGCTATCCACATTGAATGGTGAATAAGAAATATAATTCTTGCATTAAGCATCTTTTGAATTTTAGAAAGAATAGTACTTGAAATTTAGGGATTGTACTACCTCTACTTTTGCTTGTGAGGCAAGGATCCTGCCTTTAGTGGAATTTCACGTTGTACCTCTTTAGGAATCTGGAAAGACTTCATGTCTTTGTAAGAATAGGATAGCACATCCATGTACTACCACAATAACTCAACAAACTTCTCTTTCTCATCAGGAGTGCAACACTTGCTGATGTTTAGCATCTTAGGATCTTCTTTGGTTCCCAAGTTGACTTGCTCAACTTTATTTGATGATTCAAAACTAGACTGCTGCTGGTTTTTGACATAGCAATCATGTTTGTCAAAAAGTATCTTGAGAGATACCAAACCCTTGAGAATATTGTTCCTTATGAGCTATAAAACTTCTTCGCTAACGTATGGATCTATCTCAGAAATTGACACTCGTGGAGGAGAGTCATTGCCTTCAAAATATAGTTCATTAAAATTTTCAAATTTCTCAAGGAAAGAAACGACCTTATGATCATCATTTCAAAAATTTGCCAATTATTTGAGTTATTTGGAACACTTGGATGAAACACTAGCTCAATAGTGTAAATAGAACTATTAAAGTCTTTATGTGGAATTAGGAGAGTAGCTGACACTACTAAAGAATCATCTTTGTCATTGAACTCTCATGGAACTACAAAAATATCAAAAGCGTCGAAACACTCAATGCAATCCCATAAGAGATTGTGGTAGTGTCATAGTCTCATTTTTTGTTTGATACAAGTTCCTCGTGCCTAAAAAACTACTAATTTAACATCACCTTGAGCATGGAGGTTTCTAATGCCCTTTACGTGTGCAACTTCCACACCTAACAATAATGCTTCATATTTTGTAGTGTTGTTAGTGTTATCAAACCATAGCTTAAATGAGAGGGAATATTTTCCCTTGTGAGGATATAAAAATAATTCATGCTCCTAAACCTATGGAAGAGCAACTGTCATCAAATTCAATAGTCCAAACATCATTTGGATCAACTAAAATGGTAGTTTCAAAATTTGAAACTTCTTAATTTGAAGGAGTTTCACCATCTAAAGAAGACATACTATCTGAAGATGATTCTTTTTTTGAAGAAGATGACCCATCAGTTTCATATTATTTTCTTGAAATTTTATCTAAAAACTCAAGATCTTTGTTAGTCTGCAAAAAGTATGTACCCATACCTAAAGAATCAAAAATGATTTGAGCTCTTGGGTCATTTGACTTTGTTACAAAAAAATTAGACTCCCTTTCTGGAGGCAATTTTTGCATCACACCCTTGACGAACCATATTCTAGCCTCTAACATGTCCATATTAATTACACCTCCTACATCCTTTCAAAAATTACGTCCTATCAATATCCCATATGATGCCAGGACGTCAACTATTAAGCCAATGATTTTGATATTCTTGTTTGGGAATGCAGCAAATGCAAACTATGCATCCTTAATTTTCCCAATAAGAAGAACTTGTTTATTCTCCATTGAAAAGCAAAAACCAAAATTTTTAGTTAGATTCAAACCCAAAGAGGTAGCCACTTTGGCAATAATTATGTTGTCAGAGTCACTTGAATCGATAAGATAATTTCTTAGCTTATAACCATTGACCAACAAGGAAATATAAAATAGATCTATTTTCTTGAGAATGGATGAGGGAATTGAAAAAAAAAAACTTTGTAGAGGCCTAGGATTGGGAACAACTGGTATGTCTTGAGATGAATCTCGCTTGGATGGGTTCCCTTATCTTTAACAAACTTAACAAGTCTATCCAACTAGTCAGGATTAGCCTTGAGATATTCTGGTTTTGACAATTGTATGTTGGTTTTCTTTGCATTGTCAATTATATCAAATGCTTGAAATGAACTTAACAAAGAATATTAAATACTTTCATTTTTAGGCTTAGGAACTGGAATACTGATCTTAGGAACTAGATAATTGGTCTTAGGCATAGAAGAAGAAGCAAGAGAATGGGAAGTACTTGGGTAAGTGCACCAAGATGGTTCCCAAAAAGGGGGCTTAAGTGGCCACTTTTTTTCTGAAATCAGGAAATACTAACCTTGGACATGAAATTGAGGATAGTTACACTCAAAATTTTGAGATGGAACAAAAACAAGGATCGAAGTGCTCTGAGTCTACTTTCTAAACTACTAATTTATTTTGAAA
>VDFB02188391.1:0-29967 GCA_007258455.2 Sequoia sempervirens
TGTCTCTCAAAATATCAAGCTCACTAGCTCCCAAATATATGGGCTTATATGCAAATATAAATATACAACAATGAAGTCTTCAAATCCTCTCTTCAATCTGGAAGCATCTCCCCATCTCACCTACAAAACTCCCAAATCCATCTTTCCAAAAGAAAAGGCATGCATATATAGATTTTTGAATGAGAAAAACCATTGTGGTTTTCCAAAACCACAAGCAAAACACCTCCTTGGAAAACCCACGCCCCATTTGGAGAAATAATCATAAATTAATATAATTAATTAATGCTCACATCACCTTCACATGGGAAGTTAAACCATGAACAGTTAAATTTGGTCAATTCTAGCATCTTCATTTATCTCTAGCATCCTCAATGGCTCCAAATATGAACATGCACCAACATGCAAAGCTAGTGGCTCAAACATGCAAATACATGCAAAGCATGCAATTGATTATGCATGAGCATGGACACCAAGTTTTCCCTAGCTTGAAATGGATGCCCCAAAGAGAAAATTTCAATTTAAATGCCTTGGAAACATTTACCTCTACATATTTCATCCAAAAATTGTATTTACATATCACCATAAGGCAAAATCACATTATTGCAAATTAAAATATGTATTTTCCACACACTTTAGCCTTATTGAAAACAACAAAAATAAATTAGCAATATTTTTTGTGATGCACCCCTAGATGCTTTTGCATCAGGAACTTGGGGTAGGAATTTTTTTGTGAATATAGATTCATAAAATGGAGTTGAGTGGTAGTACCACCCTTTCAAATTGCAAGCAATCCTCAACAAGCTCCATCACTGAATTTGGCACCTATAATTGAGTCTTCTTTCTCCTCTTCCAACACTTAGTTGCAACAAGCAATCTCCTCCTATGACACCTTTGCACTCCATTCTTCTCTTCTCTTGTGGACTTGTATCCACCATGTATCGTCCTCCTCCTCCTAATACCATAAATTCTCCTCTCTTCTCTTATGGGATTCAACCCACCACAAACTAACCACATGCACCAAATTTCACCTGCAACATCCTCTACAAATTCTACATCCAAATATGTATTATCCAAACAACAATAAAAATCTATTGTGTAGCCCCCCTCCGTATCGTTCATCTTGAAAATTTGTATAAGTATTTATTCGTGATTTTGTGATTCATTTTGTTTCATTTTATTTCAATAAGTAGTTATTTTTCTTGATAATGAGATAAATACCATTCTATGTATGTGTTGTTTAATTGATACTCGTTTATATAGGAATATATAAATATAAATGCTATAAACAAATTGTTGTACTCTAACCTATTACTTGATAACAATATTTTGTTTAACAAACATATATATACATATGATTAAGTTTTTAAAATAAATTTACAAATGTAAAATAAATTATAATTATATATATATTATATTAAGTTTTATTTCTTAGAAGTGAATAAAATGTAAAAAAATGATAAATAAGAATAAATATACATATATACATATAATTGATATAATAAATAAACTTATGCAAGCAACTAAAGATTACACCTGTCCTCGCTTCAAGTCTTTCTCTCTCACCCATGTGCCTTGTCCTTGCATCCACTTTCTACATGCTCCTCTACGTGGTACCTTGGGGCATCCACTTTCTGCATGCTGCGCTAGGTGGTATTTCACCCTGGAAAACTTGGCTCTTTGGGGGAGGGCATATTGTTTTTGGGTGAGGAGGCAGCATACATTGGGAGGCAAAAGCTTCCATGAAAAAGATGAGAATGATAATAAAGTTATGATATTTGAAGGAGAGAGCAAGGAGGTTACAGACAAAAGCAGAGGCAAGTAAATCAGCGCCACATATGAGCTCTTTCTTTGATTTCATTGGCAACGTATCACAGCTGTAGAATTTAGACTTTGGAGGGTGTATAAATTTAAATAATCTCCTTAGAACCATCAGCAACCTATCACTCTTGCAGTGTTTAGACTTTTGAGGGTGTATAAATTTTAAATAATGTCCCTGATACCAATTGCGACCTCTCACAACAACACTTGAACATAGAAGACTATAGAGGTGTAAATAGCCTTCCTGATTTTGTTGGCAACCTGTCACATCTGTAGTAGGTAGAGGTTTAAATCTCGTTGATTCCATTGTCAACCTGAATCAGCCACAACACTTGAACATAATAAGAATTTTAAAGGTTTAAATAACTTACTTGATTCTGCTGACAATCTATCGTAGTTGCAGCACTCGAACATAGAAGGGTGTAAAAGTTTAAATAACCTCCCTGATTCTCTTGGAAACCTTTGAAGAGAGGGACTGGCGTTTCGCTACAAATACCTGACCTCAAGTCTTCATCCTCACAGAAGTGGAGAAAAGAGAAGGAGAAAGGTTGTGAAGTTGGCTTTAAACCTATCAATTTCATTTGCTTGAAAGTTTCAATAGCCTTTCATTAAATCCATTTTGTACATATCCTGCAGTCGTTGCATTCAATGAGACCACATCTCTTTGAGGCAATCTATCAAACATTCACATGCCTTGTCTATGTTTTCACATTTTGTTGTCAGGGATGTACTTCTATTAATTATATTTGCTTATATTACTCTGCGGATTTTGTAATAAACCCATTTTGTGCATAATCGACAATCATTGTTGTCCATGAGATTACGTTTTATTTCTTTTCTTTGAAATTTTTTAAGCCTCATCGAGCTCACCATTTTGTGCCTACCCTACAGTCATTGCGTTTCATGAGACCACCCTTCTTTGAAATATTTGTCCAACTAATCACGAGCCTTGCCAATGTCTTTGCATTGTGCTGACACGTCTATTGCTGTGTGGTCTTCCTTTTCAGTTCTTAGATATTCTTTTATGTGCATACATATATTGTATGTGTGCATGTATGTGTATATATATGTATTGCCATACCTAATAGGTCAGAGATTTTATGTCACTTTAGTGAACGATATAGGAAACTGCAAGGAACACCAAGTCTCATCTGCACATTATAAGTCTGAAGAATTGCGTATGATAGTTGTAAGCTTAACAATGTAAAATAAAACACTTGAAATTGGTATTGTGCATTAGGCGGAACTAATCTGAAAATTCGCTACTTTTTAAGAAGTTACCTAATAATTAGAAGTATGCCTTAATTTAAGGAAACGGAATATATTCCCATTCCCCTTTCCCCCAAAAAAAGAGAATCATGTTTTTTTTTTAAAAAAATTATATGTAGAATGGCCATTAAGTTTTAGTAGAATTTTAGAAAGGAAAATCTCATCCTCTTGTTTTTCTTAGTTTCTTTTATAAAGTGAAATAGTATGTGAAGGAAATGGTAATTTTATTATAATTATTATTAATTTAAATATTTTATTAAATAAATAAATATATGTACTAATGAACAAACAATTATTAAATAATAGTTAAATAGAAATAAAAGTGTATATTGTAACATATTTTGATAATGACAATAAATATTGTTATCTTTGTTACGGTTGTAATAAACAATAGTGTTCATACGTAAAATAGTTGAGTTCTTTTTAGCTACAATCTTGGGACATGTCACCTCTCATGGAGATCAATAGGAAAATAATATTTAAACGATTATGTGCATTGTTGTGGGGGATTGAATTGAGTAATTTATTGAGGTGAATTAATTTGTAGTAAGTGATATATATATATATAAATAAATATATTATAGTTTGATTACTAATAAGATTGGATTTGTTTTATGTTATAAAGTAAAATTAGTGAAGAGGGTTGTTTGTGGAATGTAATAGTTGTGATGGAATGGAGCTATTGGGGTGAATAATCCATCAAGAGAATCAAGTGGATAATTACGTGAGTGATGAGAATAAGTAATGAAGTTAGTAGGATATTAATAATTAGGTGATTTATTACACATAAGAATTGAACATGTAATGTAAGTAGATATAGGAGAATTAAGTTCTTACTGTGTTAGTTAAGGGAAATAAGTAATTAAATTGATCGAATTGTAGTTTAAAGACTTTCTTTCAATTTCTCTTTTAAGGAAAATATTTATAGGGTAACTAATATGGGAGGAATATATTCTCTTATTGACATTGTTTAGTAATTATATGAGTAATCTAAAATAAATAAATAAATATCTTTCTTTTAGTTATAATCTTAAATATTTAAGTAATTACTTTTAAAGAGGAATAGTTAATTAAGTGAATAAATTAATTAAGATTTAAGGAAGATATTAACTTTATTAATTATTATTTTGAAGAAAAATATTTTAAGTATGGAACTTACATAGGAGGATGAAGATAAAGGAATTAACTATGAAAATTGAGATTTTTGACCGTACATATTATTGCATCCATTGTGTCATTTAGGGATAGTTCTGTATTGAAATAGCACGTCTTTAGTGAATTCCTTAATGACACATCTTAATCATAGTTTTGAATATGAATGGTAAGAATGGGTTTTGATTGAATGATAATTAGAATTCTTGCCTTAAATAGATGTAAGAAACTAGGCTTGTATGTATGATTGTAATAGTCTAGAAATTTAGGAATAATGGTCGTTTGTAACTTACATGTTTATAAAGGTAAGATTTATGAGCTAAGGGTAACCTCTAGATTATTCCCACAATGTTTTAAAACCCAAAGGGTGAGAGTTCTAATAGGTTTCCAAATGATGGATGGATTCTTAAATATATAGGGTCAAGCTTATATTTTTATTTATAGAATTATAGAAACTTATACTATACTAAGTCAAGTCCTTGAATACCTTTATGAATGCTCTTTTGATCGGGTATTAAGTGATGTTTAGGAATAGATATAGTTAGTCATGCCATTGATATAGGTATTATGAATGGTGAATATTTGAACCTAGGATAGTGATCATTGTGTTGGGATTATAACATGGGTTTCTTTTAGAAAAGTTATTTAAATTTCTTTCATGATAAGTTAGATTGACAATAGATAAATACTTTATGTCAAGGCTATGATATTTGCATCCTATATTTATTTTCTCTAAACTCCTAGTGGGCTATTTATTAGTATTATGTTATGTGCATCCGCTATGATTGATTAAGTTAACAACTCATATTTATTTAAATTTTGTATAAGGGACAGCAATATGATATTTATTTATATCATTATTAGTTCTAGTGATTGCAAGTGAAAGGTTATGTTTATATTAGTTTTACAATCTCACCCGTCTCTTCTTATGCAATTTCTTATTAATGGGTGATTTGTAAAATGAAAATGATGTTAGAGTTTTTGGAATAAATGTGTTATGTTATGTTATGTTTTATTACTCTTTTAATTAAATTTGAGAAGGTTTAGCTAAATAGTTGATTAGTAGATTTGCCTCAAGAACCAATTATTTTGGATCTTATTATTTTTAGTACTAATCAAGGTTGCAATTTGATGTTAGGGTTCCATAGTAGTGACCTTGATTGAGGTGATGGTTTATTTGATGATATATTTATTCTTAAATGTGTTGTTAGCTTGTTAGGGCATCATGTGCGGAGAAAATTGAGGTCTCCCTTGGGTGCCCTACTAGCTGGATTATTGTTGGTATGAGTGGTTGTTGCTGAATTAACTCGATTATGTTATCTTGATTTAGTTTGAAGGTCTCGTTATGATATTGCCTCTTTTATTCATCTCTTGTCGTTTTGCGATTGTGGAATTTATATAGTCATTTTGTGAGTTCCTTGATGTGAGTCTTCCTTTTTGTGTTAATTCTGATTGAGGGACATTATGCAATGCCTTTCTTGTAGTCATATCTTGTGATGGTTGGGAACCTAAAGTGTTTGAATTACCCTCAGGAGTTTTGTGGATTTTGGTATTTTAGGCTTCTAGAGGAAATGGAGAAACTTGAATTATATTGATTTTCCATGGTTAGACCTTTGTGATTCTTTTGATCCTATTTCTAATTTTGAGTTCTTGTGGGTGGTACCTCCTTTTCTTGTTTCAGGATATGGGAATGGGTTTTGTAACTGCCACGTAACCCCAAAGGACATTAACATAATAATTACAACACAATTTTTTTTTTTAAAATACACATAACATACATGTAATACACAATAAGTCATAACATGAATTTCATTTAAGTAAACTCACTAACACAAACATCCTTTGGGGTACACGAAGAGTCATTACACAACTTAGATCCATACAACAGCAATAAAGAATAAAATCCAAAGATATAAAGTAAACAATAACAAATATAACACATTCATATTTAAGCATTGATAAAAAAACCATTTGGATATGCATTGAATAACAGCTACCATGGCCAATATTACATTACAGTACAATGTTCAAGAAGTACAATGATACGAAAGTGTTTCCAATCATGAACGAAAACCATACAACATGATACAAATAAATAGATGAATACAAAGTATCCAACTGGCTCCAAGATAGATACAACTCTGAAGTTGCTGCGACAACTCCAATCCACTCCTCTCGATCCTCGACTGGGGACCCAATGGGGTGCTTGGCACGTTCCACCCGACCATGTGAGTCCGAAGACCCACCCCCCGTGCTAGGAGCTAACAAGAAAGATACCTCAACCAAGAACATCCAACAGGGAACCACAAAACTCAATGTCATACAAAAGTATCATAACACTCAGGAATTACAATGACATAACCAAACACATCCAAGAGTCATAAATCTCATCACATAATTCAAAGCAATAGCCAGTAAACAAGGAACCAAAGGAAGATCATAAAACACTTCCAAATCAAACTAAATTAATAAACGTAACACAATTCTGAATCACAATGACCCAATACAATAACATCATATCACAGTACCATAAGAGTACAAGGTCAAAACCCAACATCCACAAGATTTATACAAGACCAAAGAATACACCAAAGATCAAATAGGGTAAAACCATAAATCAATTCAAAATAACTATGTTCCATCAATTCAAGACAAAGGACCACTTCCAGAGGATTTCCAAAGAAGCAACATAATAAGGAGTGTTAGAGGAGAGTGTCATCGCATGGCTTACATGGATTATCCAGACTACTACTAACGCAAGGCGCCGCCTCCGTCTACTGACGAATTATCCAGACAAAACCGAGTGCTAGGAGCTGCCTCCATCTATGGTTATCCAGACTACTTGTCTCAAGGCGCCGCCCCATAGGGTTGCTCATGCAGATCCGTTACCCTTCGCGAAGACAAGGCAACGAACATGCCAACCACGGCCTTCTCAATCCCCTTTAGCCTGTGATAGCACTAAACGACGGATGAGGCATCAATTATCTTTTTAATGTGATTCTACCCACCCCCTAGTTAATTATTTAAATTATCACTTATTAATTTCACTCTAACGAGGGCTATCATGGCTCCCCTTTGTGCGCCGACCACCCACTTAGAGCCACTCCCACTCTAGACACTCAAAACATAAAAACCAAATCCAAGGGTTGTACAACATAACAAGTACATTAGATCACAACAGAGAAGCATGCGAGGCATTACCCATCTCACTAAAAACACATAATCAAAATCTCAACGATTCATGTACAACCCTTTCAAAAACATGAAACCAAAACACTTGCCACAACAAGGGAACATAAAAGGAGGAACATTAACCAATAGTAAAATAAACCTCTGGAAGATTCTCAAAAAGTTACACTAGGGTTTCCCCATGAAAATCTAACAACAATAAAAGAAAAACCTTGAAGAACCAAAAGCGATTCAAATATAATGAGAGAATACATTAAAATAAGATCAACAACTCCATTAAACAACATCAACAACTTCGATACGAACAAAATCGGACATCCAAGGGAAACCTCTATTTTCTCCTCTCAGAATACCCACACTTCAAAGAACTTTTCAATTTGACTCATTATCAACTCAAGCAGAATCATCAATCATGACAAAAATAACGTTAACCGATTTGCCACTAAGGGTAAAGAACAAAAGAACACATACAGGTTCCCAACGAATAACATCATAAATAAAATGAGATAAAATCTCCAACCTCAAAAATCAACCCAGGAAACGTCACATTGAAAGGGTCTATCAAAACAATCCATAAACCACACATTCAAATACAATATAACCATTCATTCAATAAGAAGTAACTCGAAGCAATCAATAAGAACATTATTTTAAAGATCAATCATTTCCAACTTTTAAGGATATCACAATATTGCGAATGAGGATATAATCTGATGTCATAAGCCATAAGACACTAATTCTCAAGCATACTCTTCCAAACACAAATTAAAACCATCAAACACATCAACCTTGAAGAACACTATCTTTAAACACTTACAATGAACAGGCCATCGAAACATCTCCATAAATATCCCACAAATCACACCCATCTTGAAACAATTACATAACACTTAAACCAATCATCAAACACTTTGTTTAAAACAACAATCACTCACACCATATAACCATAAAGACATTCCTTTAATTTAGGCATTATTTCAACGTTCTTATCACTTATTTTAACATCTCCACTTAATTTAATTAAGAGAGTATTTACGACAATAAGTATATTTAAAATAACTATATCATCTAAAAGATAACCAACTCCATTAACTATTTAATATGAATCCTAATTATAACTTTAAAATGTAATACCAAGATGACAATTCTATAATTTACAACTTTATTATGATACTAATGGATTATTTCACATAGTAGTTTGATAAATAATTATCATTCACAGACTCATTAGATAATAAAGAAAAAGGGTAAATAAATTATCTAAGAAGGCCCAAAATACTCTTTTCTCATATGAATTTAAAATAATTTTCACATAATAACCACATAGAAAAATTTCATCTTATTTTTATTTATTTATAATTACCTTGCTTCAAGCAACTTGATTCATCTAATAACATAATATTCATACTTTCATCATAATCATCTAATTTTACTTACGCAGAGCAAGCACATACAAAACTCTACTTTTCACTATTTCCACTTGGAACTAACCAAAGTAAGAATAAGCTAATCTACCAATGTTACACAATAAGTTCACATAGGTAAAATGTATTCTTTCATTAAAACCCTATATATATATATGCATTAATATATTTTCTTTTAAACTTAATTTACTTCAATTCACTTATTTAACTAAATCTCTATAAAAATAAGTAATTATTTATTTCAAATTAAAGCTCGTTATTTATTTCTTTATTTATTTCTTCCCTATTATACATTCTAGTTTATGGACCAACTTAATTAATCACCTAAAATAAGATTATATTTTCACTTAATTCACTACCAACCCAATAATAGAGGACGAAGTCCTCGAGCTCCAGAATATTGCAATATTTATAACTAATTTATTAAACAATAACCTAATTAACTAATCTATTAAAAAGGAACACTAAATCTAATGACTAATTTGCAAATAAGCATCTATAGATATTTATATGAATGACTACCAAACATAATGCAGATTTATCAAATAACCTATAGATTTGCTTTCCAAACCACATAGCATAACAAAAATACTTGAAAGTGGTGGCGCTTCATGTTAATGTTTTGGATAATATAAATAGATCTTAGTCTGCAACTTACATCTACCACACTTTTCCCAAGAGGAAGAATATAATGGTAAAAGACTTGGATGGGGACGGTTCCAATCAAATGAGACCATATTAATCACAGGATTGTTTGCAGATATAAGAATTGATTGCAATCTATGATTATGTAAGGATAATAGAAATCTGCAACTCTTGATCTTTTGGTCAAGTAAGGATAGAATAAGGAGACAAAATGTAACCCATAAGTAATACCTCTAGTTTAACATACAAGATGTGACAGGCTGTCAAAGGAATCGGGGAGGTTGTTTAAATCTATACACCTTACCATGCTCAAGCGCCATTGTGACAGGTTATCACAGAACCAAAGAGATTATTTAATTTATTACAGCTTCGAAAGGTTACAATTGGGACGGGTTGCCAATGGCTCAGGTAGACTATTTAATTTTGTACAATGCCTCAATTCTAAATGCTAAAACTGTGACAGGCTGCCAAGGGTTCCAGAGGAACTATTTAATTTACTAAACTTTTGCAAGTCTGACGTTGCCGCTGTGATGGTTTTGCCTATGGTTTCAAGGAGATTTATAAATTTAGATTACCAGACTGTGTGAAGGAACTCATCTAAGCACTTATCCAATAACATCAATTTCTCTTAGCTTCGACTGAACGGAGGTAACTGGCAAGGGCTTGAAACATTGCGCAGACCAAGAGAATTAAATAATCTACTCCTTGGTCCTCAATTTCTTCGCTTGAACAATCTGTTCATTGACGACATCAGAGAAGACACACGCACCAAGCTTCCTCCAAGTTTGAGATGGTTACAGTTGCAAAAATGTGAGAAGCCATTAATAAAAGAAAGTGAATTTTGGAATTTGGAATTATCGCCATCTAATTACATTATTATCAAATCCCAAATGTTTTTCCTCAGGACTAAGAAAAAGGAGACAGGAACAAGTTTAAAACTAGGTATAAGATTTTGATGGTTTAATCCCCTCAAGATTTGTTGATACCATTTTAATCTTCCTAAAGAATTATTATGATAGAGGTTAACCCAGTCGAAAAGGAGGTTTAAAACTGGATCACATCCTACAATACTTGCAGATTAAGAAGAAAAGATTCATACATGAGGATAGTCTCAGATGGATGGTGAAGGGCGAGTGACTTACCTCAAGATTTCACACAAACTGCTTCTGAATTCATTCATTTCATGAGAGAATAAGATGATGACGTGCAGGATAGTACCCAAAATGTATTCGCTGGAAGGGCTAAGAAACTTCCAATAAAGGCAATCGGCAGGAGGAAGTGTGCAAACTGGTTTTGAAGAAAAAGCTTTAAGAAGCTTTCAAGCAAACGCAAAACGCCATGAGTGAAAGGTCCTAACGCTTGGACATGGGAGGCGAAGAGAAATAGGTAAGAAATATTTAAATCTATACACTCTACCATAAACTTGATGTAGAAGGAGACTACAGGAAACTTCAAATCCCATCCACACAATCTGAAGTTCAAAGAAAATTTATCCCAGTTCGAAATCATTCAAGTGACAACTTATGCATAATTTCTTTCCTTTACTGTATTTCGCACATAAGTGTTTATGATGGTTGTCAAACAGAAATGCGTCAATTCAAAATAAAAAGTCATGTGTTAATTCTCTTACTCATAAGTCGCATATTTGCACCTCGCCTTTCTCCTTCTCCTTTTTTTTTCTCACCGCTGCGAGGATGAAGACTTGTGATCAGGCACTCGAAGCAAAATTCCCCTCCCTCTCTTCGCAGGTTGCCCTCCTATCTGAAAGTGTATATTGGCATCCCCCAAAAATATCACCCTTTCCTTGCTATAAGATAGTTATTTTCCAGTGTTGCAGTTATCGCTTCCCTTCAACTTCCCCCACCGAAACTCCTTTTCTTGGTCAGTTATAAATTCAAAATCAATTCCCCACCGTTACAATAGTTTGCCAGCCAAATATAGTTAGTATTTATTTTAAACATTAATAATATATTTTATTAGAATTTATTTCATCACCTTGCTTATCATAATAACATTATTAACTTATCAATTAAATTAGGTACCAAACTTTTACGACTTTTCTCGTTTTTACCGTCATTCAAACTTAAGTGAAATTTTAATATTTAATCCTTTCAATATTTTCTCCCTTTTACATTTATTAATCGAATTTAATCATTAAATGATAATTATCTTTCCTCATCAATTCTGATTACATTCAATAACTAACAACCAAAGATAATTAAATTAGCATTTATTATTGAATGTAATTCTTTATTTAATTCCAAATAAAACAAGTAACCCTATAATTAAATTAACTTTATTAATTAAATCCCAGCATAATATTAATGTTATTTCATAACTTTAAAATTATATTAAATCATAAAATCACCACAACGACATGACATTACCAATAACAACTACTTACTTGACATCAATGACGACTGAAATGGAGGGCACTACATCCTCCCCCCCTAGGCTTCAACTTACTCCTAGAAGTTGAGCTCAAGCACAAACCATAAACTAACATTAAGATCAACAAACATAAGCACATCCATACCACAAGTCAAATCATCAATTAAACACCATCGAGTAAGCAACGAAAATTATCAAACCAACAATAAGGAATTGATACCAAAACAAAAATGATGATGGGGTAGCAACCAGACCAATTTATCAAACACTAGGACAAAAGACGAACTAGGTTGGGGAAACTTTCTTGTCCACTCCTGTGTTCAATGCCAAACCCATTGGGTGTATATAATGCTTGCCCTGTCTTGACAATGCAGGTGGAATCGAGACTTACTTCCTGCAATCCTACATGCAAACAAACGTTGTGTACAACACATATACATCGTGAGAGGAACTCCCAGCATAGTAGGGCACTCGCGAGCGAGTGATACCACACTGTCCCTCCCACTAACCACACATAATAGTAAAAACAATTCTAATAACTCGTAAATAGTTTGCTTCTTGCTAGTTAAACAACATTCTCATAAGGATTCTAACCATAAACCTAATCCATCTACTATATCACAATGAATTACTACTTGACATTATAAGTACCTATACCTTCATATTACAATTACATTACCTTCGTCACTATGCTTTCTGAAGCCAAGTTCCTGTAAATCAAAAGCTAACATAGAACATCGCACATTAGTACCAATAATTCAGGTTGCATTTTAACCTCAAGATACTATATTCTTCTAAAAATCATAGTATAATTCTCTACAAAACCTCACATTTTCGTTAAAACTCATAATTTTCACACAAAGAACTTCACTTTAACCATTATTCAACACCAAATCTCACATCAATTTCAATAAAAAGGCAAAATTTTACACCTTCACAGATTCAAGGAAACATAATTCACCATTCAAGGACAACAAAATCGCAAATTCCACTCAAACTTGACATATTCACACACATAACACATCACCAAGAAACACATCACACTAAAACTCAAGGGTCCATAGAGCATCCCCAACTGGAAGGATATCGGTGCATCGCGCACTACACCGTGGGTCCTATCCTTTCATTCGGTTTCCTGCACCATCGACCCGACACTGGTTAATAGAAGAAACTCAGGTTCACAACAATGACAACAGAAAAGTGAAACTCAAGACACACGGGTCTAAGCACAAGGTTACATAGTGAGCACACATAGTGCCCAGTGTATGAACCTATGCTCTGATACCAATGTTGTAACGCCCCGCCGTGCGAACCCCAAAGGACATTAACATAATAATTACAGTTACTCCATCCTAATCTTCATAAAAGGAGAATATATAACCCTATTATTTAATGTTTCTACTGTCAAAATGTAAAATCACAGAGTACTTAAAAGTTTAAAATAGAGACTTTCAGTAGTCAAAAAGTTCTTTTATAAGAGCAAAATGTCAGGGTACTGTACAATTCAGATAATTTCACTAAATTCAGATAATCAGGGTCCTTTAGGGTTCACACGAGGGGGTGTTATATATTGTATCCTTATATAAATCTACAATTACTACTCCAAGAAATTAAAAAAAAATCATCTACATACTCTCTTCTTGCTTGAAATCCTCTTCTACTTTCACCAAAGAACGTATAGAATCATTACAACTAAATTCAAAATTAAAGTTTATCTCATTCTTGTTCACTATCCTAGCATATTTTTCCTCATTATTCATTGCAACATCCATCTTCTCACCTCTAATGAGAAGTTTTGTAAACTCCTCTTTGTGTTTGTCCATCATTTTTCTTTCCAAAAACTTGTTGATTCTTTCCATCTCTTCTTTCAACAAGAGATCTTCCTCTTCCTCACCAACCTACTCATCAAACTTATGACTGGTATCCATGTTCACAATTTTTGATTGAAAACCTTCTTCATCCACTTCCTGTAATACACTCCATTCACATGCTCTCATTGAAGCTTTTCCCTCATTATCTTCTCCATTTGTGTCCACTACCCCCACATATTCTTCCTTGCATTTCATCCCTAGAAAAGGGTTGAATTTTTTTTTCTTTTTTATCTTCTCTTCACTATCCTATTTCATGAAAATTTTCTTTCCATTCCTTTCATCTGACACTGTCACTTCCTCTTTAATCTTCCTTTCCAATACATTTAATTGATCATGCAACTTTTCAAAATTTTCATGGTACTTCCAATTTTTCACTTATTCCCAATATTGTTCCCAAAATAAAATTCTTACGAGGCTCCTCATGACCCATCCCATCCTCTCAAGTATATACTACCTCACATTCGATGATCTATCTACACAAAAATCACACACACATCACCACAGGTCTTGGTACAAAATACCTCACATCGACACTTCTAGCTGCACAGTTAAGAACTCGTACTTTGATACCACTGATGAAGTAAGAAACCAGCCTGCATTCAAATACTCACAAAAAAATAAAAAATATAACTTGTAATTTTTTTTAAATCAACAACAAAAATCTACAAGTAATGTCTAATGTTTCTCATTCAAAAACTCATGAATTGATACAACAACAAAGCATAACTGAAGTACAATATTTTGCAACCACATAGGATGATGAAAAAAACTTACAAAACTAAAATAAATCTATTGTATAATAGAAAAAACCAAATGCAAAATGGTCTCCTACAAGATATCCTCTTTCACCTGATTCTAGCTCCTTTAACTTGCATTCATAATTAGAAATCACTACTCCAAACAAAACATGAAATCATCACTCTTCTTTCTATTGTAGCACACCTCCAAACTTGAAACAAAAATAATTTCTTCTTGTTTTCCTTCAACCTTATTTCAACTGAAGCTCTTAAGCTCCTTCACATGGACTTCACTAGCTCACTATCTCTCAAAATGTCGCTCACTAGCTCTAAAAAACATGGGCTTATATGAAAATATAAATCTAAAACAATGGAGTCTTTAAATCCTCTCTTCAATCTGGTAGCATCTCCCCATATCACCTAAGAAATTCCCAAAGACATATTTCCAAATGACAAGGCATGGATATATAGATTTTTGAATGAGAAAAACCACTATGACTTTCCAAAACCACAAGAAAAAAACTGCCTTGAAAAATCCACATCCCATTTGGAGAAATAATCATAAAACAATAAAATTAATTTATTCTCACATGGCCTTCACATGGGTACCTAAACCATGGCCAATAAAATTTGGTCAATTCTATCATCTTCATTGATATTTGACAACCCTTACAACTCCAACTATAAACATGCACGAACATGCAAAGCTAGTGGCTCTAACATGCAAATGCATGCAAAACATGCAATTGATCATGTATGAACATGCACACCAAGTTTCCCCCCTTGAAATGGACACCCAAAGAGAATATTCCAATTTAAATTCCTTGGAAACAATTACCACTACATATTTCCTTCAAAAATTGCATTTACATATCACAACAAGGGAAAATCACATTATTGCAAATTAAAATATTTATTTTCCACACACCTTAGCCCTTATTGAAAACAAAAAAAAAAAATTAGCCATATTTTTGGTGATGCAAGATTTCTAGTACCCCTAGATTCTCCTCCATTAATTTTTAAACATAAAAAACTAAATGTATGTATTCTTTTTAAAACCCAAAAATTGAAGTGTGAAAGCTAATCCTCTAAATTTCCACAAGCAGCAAGCGATGAGATTAGTAACACAAAAACATTATTCTACTATTGAAAAGAAAAGAAATGATTTTTTTTGAATCATCATACTACTTTTTTATTTTCTAATAGTCAGTTGTGTTGTTGGGAAATGCAATTGTGCTACACTAAATGTGGTTTTGGAAGTGTTGATAGTGGTGCACTATTAGTCAACTATGTTGGACTGTCAGGTGACTGTGCTATGCCGTTAGGAAAATGCAGCTTATAGAAACTTAGATGTGTTGCTCTATGATAACCTACAACAAAGAAACAAAAATGAAATAACAAATGTGACACAACAATCTTCGCATGTGGTAGTGTGTTTAGCGATTGTGTTGCAAAAAATTGTGACTACAATGTATCATCATGCGATTGCATCATAAAAATCTGCGAATATGTCTTCTTGTAGCTACACAAATTTCTAAAAATCCCTACAAATATGTTAAAATCTTGCTTCTTCACATTGAGTTCACTAAATGTAAGATCAAAAAATGAGGTTTTAATAAACATTAAGCATGAATCTATTCAAATAAAGCACTAAAATATTAACTCAATACTAAACTCAAATAAAATATTTCATTTAGGAACAAATGCAACATAGAAATATAACCAAATGATCAATTTACCTTCCTTTCTATGCTACCTTTGAATCATCTTCATTATTTCTCTTCTTTTTTATCCTTGATAATTGCTCTCAAATTTTGTATGCTAAATGTTGCTTCAAGATTCAAATATTTTAGTATGATAAGGATGTCAAATATTAAGAATTCATGGCTAGCTAGAAATGTGAGAATAAGGCTTCTTTTATAGAAATACTTATTTTAGATGAACGACTTTGATGCAAAGATCAAAGGTCAATATCAACAATCAATGTCTATTAAATATATTGAGTCATTAACTAACCAAATAGATTCAATCAAGGGAAATGATTAGATAATTAGTGGAAATTTGATATATTAATTAGTGGGATTGGAATAATCTGTGGAAATGGATAACTTAATTAGTGGGATTAGAATAATTGGTGGAAATGATTGATCAGTCACAAATTAGATTGAATAATCAGTGGATGTGATTTGATCAATGAAAATGTGTGAGGATAATTAATTAAATTAATTAATTAATCTTGAAAGGAATGTGCAAACAAAGATTGAATTAATAAAAAAAAGTTTATTTATTAATAGATCATGTTAAGTGAATGTTTGAGAATTAAATAATTAAGTTAATTATTTAATTTGGAAGAGGGAAAGTAGATTATTAAATAATTATTGATAACTATTTAATTAAATTAGAAGAATAAGTAATGTTAGAGACATAATTAAATAATTAAAGTTTATTAAATTAATTAGGAGGAATATGCTTAAATCATGACTTTATTAAATAATAATGATTTATTTAATTCATCTAGAGGAAATGTTAAATTAGGACTTTATTAAATGAATATGATTTATTTAACTAGTTAGAAATGATGAATGAGAATGGATTACTTAAATAATGTTAAATCACTTAATTAATACACAAATATAAAATTTAATAATAATTAACTAATAATGTATTATTTAACTATTTAGGGAAGAAGGGTGAAATTTAGTTAAATAATGTTGTTCATAGGTTAGGACAAATTAGGTTATCTACATGTAATAATATCAACACAATGTTGCTAGTGTTGTCATTAATGTCCTACTTTAATATAGTTGCAGACGTTGTTGGCTTGACTTATGTTTGCAGAGGTTGTTTGTCTAACTTGTGTTTGGGGAAAAGATTGTTTTAGTTGGAAAGTGTTGCATGTTGTAGATGATGTAATTTTTTTGTAGAGATGTTAGTAATGTCGTTGATGAAGTTAGTTCACTTGATTTCCAAGTGATTTTGAGAAAATTTGAATAAAAGAGAGTTCAGTGTGAAAGAGTGGTGTTTAGTGTTTTGCTCCACATTTCTTCATGGCTAAAGATATATTCATGCAATTTGGACATGATGATTGGAGGTTTTTATAGGTTTCATATCTAGATTTTAAGGTTTTGAATCATTCTAAAGTGGAAGATGTGTTTGACAGTATGTACATTTTGTGAATCATGGTGTCTAGGAGAAATGAGATTTCTTTGCATTTTTGTGCAATAAAGTTTTTGGTGTTGTGAATCTAGGAGCATTCTTATATTGACTATATCTACCTTCCCTTGAAATTTCAAGTCCTATGTTACTTTGCAACATTTTTTTGTGTGTCAAATGTCTATGCTAGTATGTATAGTTGCATAAAATGAAGTTGTTCTTGAGTTTTAAGTGGTTGTATTAGTTGTGTAATATATTTCAATGATGGAATATTTTGAGATGTCATATACATGTTTTAAAGTGTTACTTTGTGGTATGTGAGATGTTTCTAGACCTTGAGAGGTGTGTTTGGTGTTTTTTGTTAGTGTTAGTGTAGGTTTGGCCAACCTACCATGCTAGAACTAATCACAAAGGAAAATTGTTGGTTGAGGAAATGTTGAGAAGTGTTTTGGTGTATATTTTTTTCCCAGTGAAGTAGTTGCATGGCTTGGATTAACTTTATATTGTGGAAGTGTTTTGTGTTGACCTATTTAGTGTTGCATAGTTGAGGTGTATATTTTTCCTTTAGGTCAACCTAACTAAGATTATTTTAGGTCATGGAGGGTATATGTGTATCAAAAACTATTGCATGGATGATGTACAAAGTGTGTGTGATGTGGAAGATGAAAAAGTGATCAAGTGTGATGATCTGAGTGTGAGCCTTAATGCTTGAATTCCTAATGTAGTGAGTAGAAGGTGTCTACATTTCAATCTATTCCATGAGTTATTTGTGATTCAATGGAACTATACCTTTGGCATATGAGAGATACATTGTTTGTAGTTCAAATTGGTAGTGACCCACCATTTATTTTATTCTTCTTTCTTTCAAACAATGAGTCCTTTAGCACTAATCCATTGATAGTGAGCCTTTATTTATTTTTCTATTCAATGATCCCTTGACAATGAGCCTTATTGTATTTGGTGTTTCAATTCAAATATTAGTGAGCTAATCCTCAACATGGTTTTTCCCTTCTTGGGGTTCCCACATAAATTTGGTGTTATTATGTGTTTGGATGTGTTTTCATTACTACTTTACATGTTTACATCATGTTAATGCATGCTAAGGGTTAAATGGTGGATAAGAGTTTAATGGTAACACAAATCTAAATGCTAATGAGGATTTTTTAAGTATACAACTGATTCACTCTTCCATCTCAGTTTTCTTGTGCATCTAACACCTTGATGGATTAAATCCATTTACTCATCACCTTCATGGAGAAATTTTTGTTTGGTTTGAATTTTTGAAAGTGTTAGTACTCACAAAAATAGTGAGCATAAAAAATGAAAAAACTTACATAAAAACATAATGCATGGATAAAATGATGCTTGATTGAAACAAATGATATAATAATTCTAATAATTTTTCTCTTTTAACTACTATTGATCACTCAATAATCATTTCAATTGTGTTATCAAAACATGCTAGGATTCATTAGGTGTGCTTAGGATTTCAAATTATGAAAATGACTTTTATTTATATGAAATTCTTCTAATTTCCCAAATATAAAATAGTAATAATTAATAAATGATTTTGTATTTTTAAATAATAAAATTTCAACACTAGAATATTCGAATTTGGGCCAAAAAGTGATACAAAAGGGCATTGGAAATCCTAGTCTAGACCCATCCTTGTCGGGGCCTTAAACATTGGGGACAAATATTAAATTCTTATTTACATTTCCATCTTTTAATTCTAAAGATATTCATAAAACAACTAATTAAATGCATAATTAGGTCCAAAAAAATAGAGGGAAGCTAAACCTAGTGTGAAATTATCAAGGTTAAATTTTTGACACTAAATTTAGCACCCACTTTAGTGAGAGTATGAAATTATTCTCATACTCACACTAACGTATGAAAAGTCCAAGAGGGTTTCAATTATCCAAACATTGAAGAGGCATAATGACATCGAATCCAGGGGATACACTAGCCCCTAGATACAAGATCCTATGGAAAATAGTATAAGGAAAAAGGAACATACATATGAAGTGAATTGTAGCATGACAATAGGAAAGCATACACAATGAAGACACCCAACATAAAATAATTCATACATAACAAAATTCAAACACAATGAGAACATGAAAAAAAGGGGGGTATGATAATCATAGACTAGCACACTCCATAGAAATATTAATAGGATCCATATCCAAGGTTTTCATGAGTCATAGGCTAATAATGTGCAATATTTTCTTGGTGACCCAAGAACCAAATCACAATAGGCTAGTGAAGTCCTATATTCACTAGATGAGATATGACAAGAAACAACACAGGCTAGTGAGGTATGATATTCACTAGGTGAGTTTTTACAAAGGTAGGAAATGAGAAAGACACAAGGGCTATTGAAGTATGATGTTCACTATGCGTGATATCATATCAACCATACCAAGAATTATAATCCCAATAATTGTGATAAGGAACTACATAAATGATCAATATTCCAAACAAACACATTGAACCAAGATCAACACATGTGAGAGAGTGAAGAACGTGATGGAATACATGCCCCCACCTTAAAGTAATTTCTAACGCCAACTATTAATATTTACCTTTAAGGTAGATTAAAGCAACATATGCAACATGATAAGGTGATGAGAGCTTATTAGAAAACCCTATGTCAATTATATGTTCCCATTAAAGATGACTCATGATGAGGGATTTTTCCCAAAAAACAGCCACATAATAGATATCACACAAGGGATCCATGGATCTAAGGTCCATATAGACCATAGATAATATATAATATGATTATTCTTGGAATCAATATCATTCACCATATACTCATGGAACTACGAACGTGATAGAGAAATGACACAAGAAGATAACATAACAAGCCTTTTGGGTCAACATAGAAGAGACATAAATGTCTCAACACCTTGCATCATTCCCAAAAGGAAAACACAAGAGAAAAATGTCTATGACATAAAGAATAATGGAGATATAAATAGATGAATGTCCTGATAGATTCATTTTATTTGTATCCTTTTTCTAACAAGAACAACAAGGGTCATCTAAATAAAACTAACAAAAATAAAGAAATTCCAAGAAACACAACATGAGAGATCAAATAACATGCAAGAAATAACATAAAAAGCACAAAAAGGTACTACACATGTACATCGATCTAAAGAAAATCATTTGCATCCCAATATTTCCCATCATAAATGATAGGTAGACAATATGATAAAGTGACTACAATAAATTCCATACAAGGAGTCACAATGGGTTTGATGCAGGGTCATTCACTCTCATCAGGTTGATCATCATGTCTATCCCTAGTTAATCTCATCAATTTAGAAAATATAAGAGCTAGTTCATTTTGATGTTCATTTTCTACTTCTAGTTTATCTTCTACTTCACTATCCTAAATGTATTACAATAGGTTTCTTATTATCATCATGATTATGAGTATCATCATTCATATGATCTTTAATTTTTTTCTTAGGTTGGCATAAGTAAGGTTCAATTTTATGGTTTGGTGAGGGTGGTGGAGTGGAGTCAAGTGATGTTGAGGATAGGTGGGATGGAGGTAATTCATGAGAGTTGGATTAGATGGATGGATGGTCTTTAGGAAAGATTTCAAAATTTTCAAAAATTCGATGACCTATGGCCCAATGTCTTCATTTATGATATTTCTCACTTCTATATCTTCTTGCACAGGTTTTGACTTGTGAATGGGTAATGAAGGTGTTCCATAACATATATATCTTTTCTTTCTTTGGAGGGGGAATTGAAGGGAAAACCAAGATTTAGGAAACCATCGTATTCTTAGGTATAAAAAATTATTTTAATTTTAGAGGCACAAAGTTAGTTATACAATTATCTATTTGTCTTTTGTAGGATGATGAAAGTGGAACCACAACATACATGCTAGTTGTATGAGGAAGAATATTTTGTTTGGAATTAGGTCCATCCACTACTTGTGGGGTAGGATGAATATCCATCAATTTCATGGTAGACTGAGGAATCCCATGTGGGATACTACTAAGGGATAAGTCAACTATATGCATAGCTTCAAAATTTTGATATGATATAAAAAAGTGATCCTCACAAGGTTTAACAAGTTCAATAGGTTGAGGCCAAAAATAATCTAGTGAATTTTTTCCATGGGAAGCAAATGGTTTAAGCCCACTATGATAAATAATGTGTATTTCTTATTTGAATGGGAAATTTATTCACTTGTGGATAACAAATTAGAATACATTCATTAAGCATAGCCATGGATAGCCTAACTTCAAATGAAATTTGTTCGACATCATAATGATGGTAAAACAAACATTTAGCTTTTTAGGTTCAAATTTTATGGAGCTCGAGTTATCAAACCTATTGTAGGGAGAAAATAACCATCATGATTTTTTAACCCTACTTTCAATTGTTCATAGTTATCTTCTTAAATTTCATGCATAAATATGAATTCTTCAGGGATCACATTCTCCAAGCACATGAGATCAATGAGTTCCTCTCTTGTGGGTTTGTCATTAATTCAACCGGTGATATAGAGAAGACCATCAATTGTATTTATGAATGCATAAATATGTGTAAAATAAATGTTAGGAAATAAGGTGGTTTAGCCCTTAAAAGGTTGAACTTATATCATGTTGACAACATTAGATAAATCATCATATTTTCATCATTATAATTACGTTACAAAAAGCTGGATGAATGACTTGGCAATGAGTTTGTAAGCATTTGTAAATTTTTGTTAGGTGGTGAAACTATTTTATTTCCTTTTTCATTACTGTCAACCAAATGGTTTTGATTAGAGTCAATGAGGTTTTGCACTTGATGCTTAAGATGCATACATCATTCCATATCATTTCAATGTGTATGATGATATTGAAAAAAATGATTTTGTGTTAAAGTTATGTGGTAAAGTTCTACTTGTGTCAATAGGCCTAATTCAAGGGAGTTGAATTAGGTTCTTATTTAGAAATTATAACATTATTGCATGAAGAAAAATGGGTGATTGTTAAAATTCCCTACTTTTCCTAAATTACTAGGGATTTGTGTTTACAATAGCGACTTGTGTTTCAATGTTATTAGCAATTTGAGGAGTTTCTATTTTATTGAATTTTTTATTTTTCTTTTTAAATGGCTAATAATTATTTTGAGGCACAACTTCAAATTGATCAATAGGAGCTTATGAAGGTGTAACTTCATATTGAATATCCAATATTTGATAATCACAAATAATTGTACAAAAATATTTAAAAGATGTATATTTCATCAATAATATGTTATCTCAAATACTAAGTTTCAAGTTTCCTATAAAAACTCATTGAATGTCAACATTGGGAAGACTATAGGATATTTGTGAGTAAGGTGATTAGTATCATCCTATAAATTTTGTTATCTTTTCCTTAGGTACTTCTTTACAAAGCACGAAGTCTATTAATGTTACTTGAGGACCACATTTTTTTTGAAAATTTTGGATAAATGCACTAACAAGTTATGTGAATGAGGTTATTAAGTTGTTTTGTGATGAGAAAATCATTCCAAGGCCATGTATTTTAATGATCTAGGAAAGAGTTTGGTTAATATTGCATCTTCAGAATTGAAGTTGCTACATAATGCAATAAAAGTTGACACATGGCTATTAGCATCTCCCTTAAAATTGTATTTTTCAAATTTGAGTATTTCAATATTTTGTGGTATAGGTATTTTTAGGATAGAAAATGATAATGGGTTACTTGTAAGGTATTGTGGAGGTTTACCCATGTTTTGATTTTGGTTTAAAGTTGAAATTTGTTGTTGAAATGATATCATGGTTTGTAAAAGTTGGTTTATCACTAGATCACTGGGTGACATGTTTTTAGAGTTTGTTTAATATGGTGAACTAGCATGAATAATTAGTGGGTTATTGTTTGTCATGTTTATGAGAGGTGAGGTGATGGTGATTTTATGGTTGGATTAACAAAATTTTAAGGATTCCCATTAGAAATCCGTAAGCTTTATTTTATACCATTTCTACATTTTATCATTGATGTTATGATTGGGGATGTAAATATGGTAATAGAAGGCATGGTTGTGGGAGAGGAAACTATTTTTCCTGCTTGGTTTTTATCATTGGTGAATACTTGAGTGAAACTAGTTGCTATAGGTATGTTGGCATCTACTATGTGAGCTCAACTATGCAACACTTCTATTCCTTGGGAATCATTTTTTAACTTTCTATGGTTGTCCAAAATAGGCACCATATCTCTAGATAAAGGCTCGGTACTTAGGAATTTTTAAATACCTTCTAAATCCTTGTCTATTTTTTTTAGTTTATCTTTTGAAACATAGGCAATAGTGACATCCATATGAAGGTTGGTTTGTGACAAACTCATTGGTAACATAGTATTAGGGAAGAAATCCAAGATGGATTGGGTAGTGAAAATGCCTTATGTGAAAGAGTTTTAGGACTAAATCTCCACAATAATTGTGATTATAGTGTGGGAGGCGAGTGATCCCACAATAGTGGGTTACACTTTTTGGCCAAACTTGGCATTGAACTAAACTTTTTTAACTAAATATTCACTTTTGGACACCTACAGTTGCTAAACCATGAGGAGTTTGAGGATAATGAAAACTATTGATTTGTGACATTTTTTCTATAGATTCTAAATATATATTTTTTTAAAATTTTGTAATCAAATTGTATTTTTTTTTCCATCTCCTTTAATAACTAGTTTTTAACAGTAAACAACATTTTTAAAGAGTGATGTTTACTGTATAAATTAATTTTTTTCTATGAAGGATCAAATTCTTTTTTTTTTTAATTTAGATTTGTGACTATGATATCTAGCACCTTCATTTGGTTTCATACTATTTTATTGATTTTTTTTTTTTAATTAAGTTTGGAAATCAAACCAATTACAATTTAGACATAGGTTTACTGTATAACACATAACTTCTTTTTTTATGTATCAAAATTCAATTCTTATTTTTTTTGGATCAAGGAAATCAATACCAAGAACATAGATATTTTTTTATATTTACTTTTTGGTAATCTATTATTTTTCCACATGTGTAGAAAAAAGAGCTTATTTTTGGTTAAAATCCTACATTCACAAGAAATTAAAAAATAAATATAACAATCAAATTAAATATATTTAAAATTATAGTTTTTGGGAAGCTTATAATAAGGAATACATACAAAGCATAAATTTAAATGGATTAATTTGATCCCCAAAAAGGTAAATCAAAAGTGGTTTTTATCAACATTTTGATGTGTAGTGGAAACTCCATTATAGGTATGGTTTAAAACTAGCGGGGTTCTATCCAAGGGGGTTTGATCTAAGGGGCTTTGATAAAACCATATTTAATTAAAATACTTTAAATGGAACCTTTCAAGGCTTAAATCATTATATTTTCTAAAAATATGTGATTTCAACAAAAAAGATGTCCCAGAAAGTGTAACCCATTATTGTGGTAGCACCTAGGCCATAAGATTAAAAATACATCTCACAAGGGTATTAGTGCTAGGAAACTAGGTTGTGAATCTAATATGATATTAAAAACGCATAAGTAGGAATATGATGAAATGAAAGTATAGTACAATCACAAGAAATGAAATAATTTGAAAAAAAGAAGATAGATCCACATAGTAAACATAGAAACACAACTATGATTCAATTTTTAAGTAAAATTAAATAGAAAAGGGTGTTAGGTGCCCTAGAATAGTAGGTTATTTTTACTAATTTCAAATATAAATGTGTATTACAGTGTTTGAGTGTCCTAATCTATAACTTTTTAGGTTTGAGAATAAGAAGATTTCTAAAAATGCATAGAATTCCAATTTTTTTGTATGTAACATAATAGTGCATGTAATTTTTATAATTTTTTGTGTAGTTACAATGCAATTAAAAATGTAATCTTAAAATTGGATAGTATATTAATTGATTGATCCTAAATTGAAAAAATTGGAAACTAAAATCTTTCTATCTTCTTTCCATAACAACTATGCAATTTTCCACTTTTTTTCACTATATGTATATGGCTAAATGATCACTTAAAATTTTTTAGATTTTGTTTCAGATTTTAATATGAACTAATGTATATTTTTCAAAGAAATTATGAGTTATATCTACTTTGCAATAACTAAAATTAAACCTAGTTATCTTTTGAATGTAAAATGTAATGCATTTTTGTCTTTTTCAATGCTTTTTATGAATATTATGTATGCATAAATGATGAATCCACACAACCTAATATTATAATCAAATTTTTAAAGTGTATGATTCATATTTTAGAAGATTTAAAGTGTAAAAATAGTCAAGTTCACAAAAAAATTTGATTGGAAAAAGGACTCTAGGTTTTAAATCACATTTCTTCTAATTAGTGACACTAAGGATTAAAAATGATCTCAATATCCACTTGGCTATAAACCTCAATGGGGGAGCCAAAATGGTGGATTGGGGTTTTAATCCTATTTTTTTGTGGGGGGTGAGGTATTGTGATTAATTTAAATTTAATTTAATGAATCGTATTATGCAATGTTGTTCCTAGGTTACTTATGAAAATGCAACAAACTAAGATGATTTATGAGAAATATAGAAAAAAAATAAAATAAAAATCCAGAAAAATAGGGGGCAGACATAAAAGAACCTAACATATAAATTTGGTGTTGAAATGGTTGGAAAAGGGTGTGGGGCACCCTATAATAGTCTACTACTATTTTATATTTTATTTCACACTCCTTTTTCTCTTGAACTACAAGTCCTCTCCTAGGGTCACTGTCAGAACTTCATCTGTTACAGATAAATTCCACTTTACTTTATTTGAAAACTTTAAGGGATTGAATGCATGAATGAGAAATTAGTATTCAATATTCCTCAAATTTTCTTTAGATCTAAAAACCTGGACACATGAAAGATGGGGAAGGGTAGTGATGTATAGGGTCTTTACCTAAGTCAAACCTTATTTTTGTATTTATACCTCCACAATGGCTATGGTGGTGTAAAAAGAGAGCTTACCCTTGGTAGGGTAGAGGATAAATGGTAACAAGTGATAAAATAAAAAATTACTACCACTCACCACCCTTGATGAAATGAAGTCATGTACTCATCACCCTCAAGGAGAAATTTTTTCTTTATTTGAATTCCTACAAGTGTTAGTACTCACAAAACCAATGAAAATAAAACATGAAAAAACTTACATAAAAACATGATGTATGGCTAAAAAAATACTTGACTAAAAAAAATACTATAATAATTATGATAATTTTGATATTGACTACTCTTGATTGCTTAACAATAATCTTAATTACCTTCAAAATATGCTAGGATTGATTAGGTGTGCTTATGATTTTAAAAGAAAAAATTACTTCTATTTATATGTAATTCATCTAATTTCCCAAAAATGATTTTGGTTTTTAAATAATTGTAGAGGAGGAGATTTTCTCTAGGACAAGAAGAGTCTATAGGGAGAAAATGGTCCTTGAATACCTCAAAGGTAAAGCTCAACGATAAGGGGATATTGTTTATATTTTGTCTTTTATGATAGCTTTCATAATAATGACTTTAGAGACCAAAATAGTAGACTTCAGAGGTATCATGAGAAAGTTAACTAGCTCTTATCCAAGGATGATAGCATGGAATGTGGATGTACCTATGACACATTGTAGTTCCATACAATCTAAGAATATAACTTGTTGATAGAAACAAAATGATTCTAATAGCTACTCAAAAACTAAAAATTGGAAGTTTTGTTAGACTAACATAATAATGAAAATATAAGAAAAGAGATAACATGTATAGATTAAAATGAAATTACAAGATGGAAAAGAGTAAAAGGATCTCACAAGAAGTCTAATGCTATGAAGCCTCCTACAATGTCCAAATCAATAACTTGCATACATGAAAATCAGGAAAAATGTTGGGGTTTTTTAGGGTTTTCCTTAGTCAAACCTAGATGTAGGTGTTCCCACTGCCATAGATAGCCAAATGGATAGATAGAAAAAAAAAGACAATAGAAAAATGGATAAAAATGATAAAGAAGATAAACATGTTATAATATCAATATACTACTAAAATATAAAGATGATAAATGAAATGAAGAGAATGTAGTTACCCTCCCTTTGGCAAGCTTTTGATTCCACAGGAGAGTATGCAACACTCTAGACAAGACAAGAGAGCTAAGATGTGAGATCACTTGAGAAATAACTTGATTGAAAAAGGTGTAGAAGAGAATGAGAGTGATAAATGAGGGATTGAGAGTGAAAGAGTGAAAGAATGAATGCTTGAATGATGAAAACGCATGTAGGAAGATTTTTTTGATGTGTCTACAACCCACAAAGGCATTACAGTTCACAAGAAAGTAGCAATGCAAATTCCCAATGGTCATAGAATCGGGAATATTATTGGGGAATTTGTACAACATGCATATGTTTGTACATCATGATAGTGTCCTCAACAAAAAATTAATTAAGACCAAAAATAAAGGGTCAAGGATTAAATTAAAGTTAGGTGAAAGGGAAAATTGCATTATTTTCTTTAATTAGGATAAATGAGAGGTTATATAATGAAAAATTGCATGGGGTGCAATTTTATGACACTACATTTTTCCCCCACTTTAGTGAGAATATGTATTCCAACATGTGTGAGCTAAAGTAGATAGAAAGAGGTTGAAGAGAATATACCTAGGATGAAGAGGATGTAGGTATTCAATCTAGTATATGCAATAGAGAAGCTCAGCCAGGACATGAAGAGGACATAGGTCTTCCATCCTATAAAGCTAAGTACAATCTTACCACAAGCATACTAGCTACAAACAAACACATTAGCCAAAAACTAAAAAATAGAAATGACAAAATCTATAGACATGAAAAATCCAATCAGATAAAAGATAAAATTGATAGGTATGGCTAGCAAGCTAGAGTCCATACAACAAGAAAATATGCTTGTGGCTAATGTAAGATGCATTTCACGATGGTGATATAGAAGCATCCTAGGCATACGTTATACTCATCGCCCAAAAAAAAAATCATTATTTTTTGTAGATATTTTTCTAGTTTTGCATTCTTATAGGGTGGGAAGATTCAATATTGATGTAAGATTTTAATGCTTTGGGAGCCTTTATTGTACCCCCATGGTAGGCTATATGAGCACTTATGGTAGTGCACAAATATTGCCACCCTGCAATGGGTTCTATTAGTGGCTATAGTAGCATGGGGATACAACTACCCCATGAAGAGTTGTGTCACTTGCTTGTGGTGTCACAGGAAAAAACACCCCCGTGGTAGATAGTTGGGAGGCCAACGCTATTGCAGGATGAACTAGAGGTTATTTTCAACCTACAGATATGGATTAGGTCATTTGTGACATTGTGATTGGTAGTTTGTCTAACTATTATAGGTTAACGTCACCCCATGAATGTTAGTAACTGGTGTAGCGGTACTATGATGTAATGTTGTTGTCGTAGATCTTCTCTTGGATGAAGGCCCAACATTCAAATGGACATAAAAAAATGAAACAATCATACAAGATTGAAATTTAGAAAAGGAAGCAAAAGGAAAAAAATATCGAGGATATAACTGTGATGGTGAGGTGGAAAAAATTGAGAGTTTCCTATGTGGAAGGTGAAATGTTGGAGGTTGTTGTTCTTGAATGGGGAAAGGAACAAGCTACAGGGAAGATAGGGCCATGGATGGGCATCTTTTAAATGTAATTTTTTTTTGAATGAATGTGTAGACATCCAAATTTTATCACTCCCATATGGCCAAATTCATCTCCTTTATTTGTCTATATCATCATTATTAATTAAATGACTTATTTAATTAATATTTCCCCTTCCTCTAAGGTTTCTAAATTATTTAATTCAATAGTTAAATACTTTATCTATCATCCCTTCTATATCAATGTATTTAATTTAGCCATTTAGCCTTTTTGAATTTAAATTAATTTTAAGTTCCCTCTTTTCTCTCTCCTTGTCACATTCTCGATAACCCTCTTCTAATCTAGATTATTTTAATGAATCCATGATTAATATGTGCACACCATTAATCAGGATTAATATCACATCCTCCATATTTGGCCACTTTCCTCTAATCCTTCATTAGTCTTCTTAATCACCTATTTGTAGAACCTTAATCTAATCCACTTGCCATCTTTTGTATGTCCTCCAAGTCAACCTATCATAAGTAATTTCTTTATTTGGCCTTGACCTCTTCCCCATGTGAATTAAAAAAATCACATTTATTTATTCAATGCTCCCCTCTTCCCCATGAAGGTTGTAGGGAAATTATAAATCTTCTCATAAGTCACATCATTCACATGGAATAAGGACCTCCTTTATGAG
>VDFB02188392.1:0-15910 GCA_007258455.2 Sequoia sempervirens
AGGTCCTGTGATCTTGCAACTGGATTGAACGCGAAGCTGAGAAGATGCTGGATAGATGCTTTGAAGAAAGTAGTTGTTGAAAACTTCAATAGGTGGCTCCAAATGAGGGGCGCCCCTGGCCAGTAGGGACTCTTTTGCTTTGATGTTCATTGATTTACTCTTCGTTTCACATGCTCGGATGATCAATAGTTGTCGTCGTTTGATGCGTCTCGTAGAGTAGCGAACAAGTTCGTTGCAAAGCTGAGTTGACGTTAAAAAGATCACCTAAAGATAAGTTTGCTCAAAAACTGACATCTGGATAGTCTTATGCTTGGGTGCCCCTGGTCAGCAGGAGCTCTTTTTTCATGTTTTGACTGCCATTTTTGGTGACTTTTGCTTTCAGTACCTTTTGCCTCTGCCTTTGTTTGACGACATTTGATGGATCTGTTGGATTGGCTGAGCGATCTGTCGTAAAGTTGGTAGAATTACAAAGGAGATGACTATCTAGGTAAGACTTGATGACTTCCTTTGACCTCTTGAACTTATGGGCGCCCTTGGTTAGTAGGGGCTCTTTTGACCACAGCTTCATCATTTTCCTTTGAAAGTCTTCATCTCTACATGTTTCACGTTCGCCGTGCATTGTGACTGATTTGTACATTGTTGTTGACGATGCAGACGTGTGCATCTTAGCAACCACCTTCACCATGCTGTGTGTACGGGTGTTGGAAAAATCACTAAGGCATTTGACTGCACAACCTCCTCTTAGTAGCAAGGCGTGCATTCTCTAGACTTAGTCAATTTTCAACATTTTTTATTTTTAGAAATCCCCTCCGTCACAAAGCATCTTTTCGAGCATTTTTGCCATGGATTCCTCGTCAAAGCTTTTGAGGCTTAACTTTTAGTACCTGGTACTGGCCAATCTGCCATTAATGGCTACAAAGCTCCTAACTTTCCTCCTGAAAAATGAAAATAGACACACCAGAGTAAAACATACTTTTTGATGATTTTGAATTGACCAGTGTGATCATGAAGTCGATTAATCCTATCAAAATCATTAATGCAAGCAAGCTAGGATTTGGGTGAAGGAACATGATGGGTCCGTTCGAAGCCATTTCTACACCAAGTCTAAGAGGGTGTCTACCACAACCCTCTTACTTGGCAGCTTGCATCTACTTTCCCCATCAATGTCTCACCCCCGTAAAGACACTTACCATCTTTTGGAATTGGGCGGGGTCGTAAGTGGGTTACTTGGCTCTTTGCAGAAGTACCCTTTGGTCGTAGGAGCCTTTACGGTCAACTCTAGAACGACCTACTTACTTAGCCTTGTTTACCCCTTTCGCTTACACCCCAGCCCCTTCCTACAAGGTGGGTTTCATTCAATCAAGCATATCTCCTATTCTATCATAAGAAATTATACATTAAATATTCTTTATTATCTATAAGCAATATGTATACATATGTAAAACAATGATTGGCAGAATATACCCCTGAATATATATATATATATTCGATAATAATAATCTGTTGTGATGGACTGGATGGATTTCCCTAGTGATCACTGGTTTGTATGTTCCTTTTCTTCAATCGATGCCTTCTTTGCATTGAAATGATTTGCCCTTTATACCTATGATGGCGGATGGTCATGTCTCTTCAATAAGACGTGCCTTTTGATTGCTACACCCCTTCATTTGAGGCACATCTCTTTGTTGCTTTCCTTAGCCATTCCTAATTATCTATTAAAGGATAATTAATGTATATTGTATATTAATATTATCCTTTATAAATTCGATCCCTTTTATAATTTCTCCCTGTCGTTGTTGGTGAGTGTCGATCTATATTTGATTGTTGCCATAATGTTGTGCCCCATTCATAACTCTCAGTCTAAACAATTAGTGCTTCTTAATGGATTCCTTATGCATGATCGAGTGATCTGATTTGTACTGGGGGGCATGACATTCCTTGTCTCCAAATCGTTACTATTGTAGTGCAAATTGGTTTGAAGGTAATCTAGAGGATCCCCTACAAGCCTAAAGCTATAATTCACACTCAAAACACTTAGTTTTAACTTCTCAAGACAAGAATCAATGCCACAAAGCCATGAGCAACCTACACTACACGAGGCATAACTTTTATATTTTAAGGGTTGTTTGTAAGTAGTTTGAACCATGCAACATAAGTGTATAAGAGCAATTTTACTCCTAGACCAAGCAATCAAAAAGACAACATATTATCATCGATTCAATCTACTCATAGCATCCAAATGATCTACATACATAGCCCATAAGTTTTATTTCAACCTGAAAGCAAAATTGGATCTACTCATCTTGACATTGGGACTTATTGAAACATACTAAATCCTTCACAAAATGAAATCCAAAATCAACTCTAACAAAGGCATAAATATATTACAATGAACCAGATCTCATCCTAAACATGGATGGTTCAATGCCCAAAACAATAGAGTCCATATTATTACACTTAATCATTCTATTCAAGGGTCAAAAGATCCCAATTTGCATATTTTCAACAAAACAATGAAATAGAAGATAAAATAAGAGGATGCCATTAAAGCTCAACGCGCCCTTTTACGAGCATTTGCAAGAGTGTTTTTGGCCCAATGGTGGTCGACACCACCCAACCTTGTGAGACCTTGAGGCCCACTCTTTAGTGCTAGGAGGCCACCAATTGGGTAGTCCAACAACACTCACTCCAAGTAAGTGGTTGAACACACACATGAATCAATCACAACACATAGAAAGCATGACAAGCAAAGTATACATGAGGGTTCTACCAACACCAATTGATGTAGAAGCATGGGATGTACTATTATTAGTCCAATACAAAACCTGATGGAACAAGAATGTAGAACTACTAGAATTAGTACAATGGTGTGTCATCACAGTGGCCCTATAATCACATGAAGATGAGTGTGCCCCTATCTACAATAGGAGATTCTCATCGACTTTCAACAACCACATAGAATTGTGCTAAAGCTTGGGATTTAACAACCACATAGGATTGTAAGAGTAAAAATAATACCAAGAAACAAAATTCAAAGTAATACTTCAAAATTCTTCAATTTCAAGAAAATGAGAATACCCTTTTGAGCATAAGGAGAACAACATCGCACTTTTCCCATCACTTATGGTTTTTGAGAAAGTTTGTGGAGGTTACTTTGCTATTTTGTAAAATTCAAAAGAGAAGACCTAGAAGTTAAACTACAACAATAATCCTTGGAAATAGTTCAAAGTATTAACAACCTATCATCAGAGAGAGAGAGAGAGAGAGAGAGCTATAATCACAAATCAACATGTAAATATATATAGGGAAAGTAGTAAAGCAACAACACTGTTAGAGTTTAAACATAGAAAACCACGACATATGCATCCCATAGTACATTGTTGGATTAAACATAGAAAACCATGACATATGCATCCCATAATACATTGTTGGACACCTCAATGACAATATTAAACATCATCAATAATAAAGTATCATAATCCAATACCAAAACCATTGCTAGAGTTTAAACATACAAAACCACCACATATGCATCCCATAATACATTGTTGGACACCTCGATGACAATATGAAACATCATCAATAATAAAGTATCATAATCCAATACCAAAACCAAGTAGTCAAATAAGTAAGCAACAACACTGCTAGAGTTTGAACATACAAAACCACGACATATGCATCCTGTTACACCCCGATTGTATAGCTACTATTCATAGGATGTACATTGTAAATGTTGAATCTTTCTGTTGAATAAATTGAATTGTTCTTGTGATCAATTGGATGTATCCTAAATGATTGTCTCTTTATCTGATGCTTCTATTGATGTAAATCTTGAATGAAATTAGCATATTGAGTTATGAAATAATGTTGTTCTAACTTTCTACGATGCTTAATGTATATTACTTTGGTCTTGAGCAAATAACTTCCGTTACCATGTCATGATTTGCAGGGAACAGGTTCGTACCTCGAGACAGAGGAGAGATATCACTCGGGGAAGAACTTGGTCGGGTAAACAGTAATGGATACCAACTGGACATACACACACAAACCTTAGAACTGTGTAAGCTAAGTCATTGTTCTGGTTAAAGGTAAGTCATCTGTAGGCTTGTCTAGTATCATTAGGAGTCGTGTCTTCTTCTGAATGTGTAAACAAGTGATGCTTGCCAGTATAACCTTATAAATGATAAGTTCTGGTTAGAGGTGGATATGTGTATTAGTACATACGAATACGATATGTACAAGTACCCATAAGTACATTCATGTCGATACAAACGTATAAAGCAGATGGATATGCCATACGTATGTGTCGATATAAATGTATTTATGGATACTTATACATGTAGTATATATACTGATATATATACAAATATACATACCCACGGCTAACGAGATAAATGAATTATATATTGTAATGATATCTTCCCTCTGAAATTATACGAATACATATATATAAATTTACATGTTTTACGTATAATGTAAATGAATATATATGTATTAGTATAAAGTTAAGTATTTCAATATATTTAATATTATATTAAAATATTAATATAATATAGTTTAAAATGTATATAATATTATTTAAATTGATAATTTAAATAATTATACATAAACTATATTATATAAGTATTTTAATAGAATATACAAAATATATTTAAACAAAAGATTTGACAAAATCAAATGAAATGAAAATTAAACATTTTAAAACACTTTGATAAAATGCGAATGCAAATCTGGGAAGAGCATAAAAATCGCGGATTTCTTAAAATCGCGAATTGCTTTAAAAACGCGGATTTCTCAAATGTATTCGTTGAAATGTTAAACTTCAAATATGAGCTTAAATAAATGCGTCATTTTTACTTTGAAAACTCTATTAAAATATTGAAGATTTACCAAAGTGAAATAAAGAAGAAAAAACGCGAAAATGCTGAAGGAAAATGAAAAACGCGCAGAGAAATCGCGCGACTAGGGCCAGGCGTCAGAAAATAGATGAGATATTTCTTGCTTTGCAAAAAGAATGAAATGTGGACGCCATTTGAGCAAGGAAAAAGTCTGAAATGGAAACTTGGCATTTAACCTAACTGTAAAAACGCGCCAGATTGAGAGTTGTCACGTTTTTAACAGTCTGAAACAAATTCGAAATGAAATAAACTTCTTGCTGTCAAACATGGAGGTCGAAACCCTCACCAAATGGATACACGTTTTTAGTTTGAAACATTCTTCAACCTGCTGGCAGTTCTGGCGCCATAGAAGGTGGAAATCAGTTTTAAAATTAACCTATATATATACCTGCGTTTGGCATTCTTACTCACACGAATTTACAGTCAAGTTTCTTGAGTATTTTATAGCTAAAAAGTGAATTCGCCATAGTAGAGAAATTGCTAAGTTATTTTGTTAATGTGAAGTATTCTCTGAACAAGAGAGCAGAAGTTGAAATTGCTGGTAATCTTTGAATAGAAGAGGAGTAATCAGGAATTGCCTTTTACTGTGTTGAGTATTTGGTTTCAAGAATCCAAGCTGAAAGTGATCTGAGTAAAGGCCAGTGAAGGAGCTATCTTCCAAACTTGTGGAAAGCTAAATCAGGCATGCTAAACTCATACTTTACATATTAATCTGATAAGTCTCTGAATTATAGTCATGGCTGGAAAGAAATGAGTTTGATTGTCTTAAGATTGAACTAAAAAGAATAGTAGTTTCTTAACCATTATCATGAATATAGTCTTGTCATGGCTTTTGTTGTCAGTGGTGTACATTTTACATTAGTTAATGGAAAGCAATCTGCATTGTGTTTAAATGGCTCTATATAATGAGCATATGCTTGTGTTTAAATAATAGTTACTAGGGTTGAGTCAAGAATATTTGCAAGATATACTCTACAACTTAATACAAACAACTTAATCAAGTTATTGTATCCCTAGGATGAATATATCCTGAATTAGGGCGTCAGTTGTAGTATCTTGTTTAATAGATTCATCATTCCAGTAGTAAAATGTTGTAGGAAGTCTAGGGTACGGACTACCCCGATAGACCAACCTACGCGTAGAATTAAGATAGCCTTAAGTCAAGTTGAACCTGGCTAGTGAATGTGACATATGACCTATGTTCTTCGTTGAACGTAAACACTTTGGCCAAAGTAGTGTAAGGAACCATTTAGTTGTTGTACTACACTGTCAGTTCACCGTGATTCCGAAATACAACCTAGTTTGTGATTTGCCGTTAGCACGAAAGCTAGTTTTGTAGAATCACAGCACTATGTCCAGTTGGTAGTCATTAAAGGTTACCCAACCAATCTCTTCTTCGAAGGGAGGGCCGTTCATTGCAAAATGATCGTGCGGGGGACCGCATTATAAGTCCGTGGTTGGCGGAAAAACGCTCGAGTGATGTTTCTCCTCCACGAACACCCGACGGATGATCCAAAGCTTGACAGGACGAATTCCTGGACCTTCTTATTTCTATTGGTGTCAAAAGCCTACGGGCTATGTATGTATGTTTCTCTTCATGCTTTGTAATTTCATTTGAAATGAAATAGTTTAAAGATGCAAAAGATGATTCTTATTTATGTTTTGAAAAGAAAATTTTTAATCAAGATGGTATTGTTCTTACTTTTATGTATGAATTGTAAAGTTTTAAATTTATCGTACAAGTGTGTTCGTTACATGTGGTATCAGAGCCTAGGTTTAAAACACTAGGAACCTATGAGTCCGCCAATTTTCCTCAGTCCAACATTATCTAATGTTGTGAAATTCTTGTGACAGGATGGTACGCGTACGATTAACAGCCAGGAAGTCTGTAGTCGGTAACGAACGATACCTGAAAGCCAAGAAAGAAAATGAGGCCATCACTAGAACTATCCTAGGAACCAATCAAGAAAATGCAATTTGGTTAAGTGACACAGAAACAGTCAGTCATGCTCTCTCCCGTATCAATGAAGTAAAGGGTAGACTGAAGATGGAAGCTGCTTTCAACCGCCTACCCAACACTTCTCCGGGAAAATCTGATTCCTTACCATTATCGAGGGACATGCCTTCCGAGGAAAGCACGAGTCCAGCATTCATTTTCCGGGATCCTAGAGTTCTTCCGTTGGCTGAGATCATAACCATTTCTTCCAGTGATGAGTCAATAGGATACACTCCGAGGACTCCACCAGTTGAGAATGATCCTCACTTTCAAATGATGGATCCTATTGTTGATGAGCACCATATCAACAACACCCTTAACTATGTATCTGAAGATAAAACTGATGGGTATTATCCTTTTTGGGATAGAGAAGAGCAGATTAGAGACGAGGAAAATGATAGGTTTCAGCAATATTCTCAATCTATAGGATATACTCCTCTTAGCTATGCTTCTGAGACTGAATCAGAGGGATATTCACCTCTTGACTATCTCAATAGTCATTCTATGTAATCGATGGATGTTTAAATCCTTTTGAATAAATAAAAATTTCTGTGTTTATCAAAGATTTGTGTATACTTCAAAACTTGCTTGGTATATTATGTGTTTATATCTTGAAAGCTTTTACGTTTTCTATTTTATCATAAGTTAAAGAATCTAACTTAGATAAGATATCAGGTATAAATCAATCATAAAATCATGGTGAAAACTTACGAAAGGATGCGTAACAAACCCGGAACAAGCAAGGATGATGAACAAAGAGACACTGGAGTACAAGCAACCCTAGACTTGATTCTAGCAAGGTTGTCTAGCATTGAAAATGAAAGAGAAAGGGATAAGATGGAAAAAGAGTTAAACATTGATAACACAGAAGCTGTAAGCTCTTCTCACGGACGTAATGAAGTTAACCACCATGAAAGAGAGAAATCACCAACCAACTCCGCCGAAAGAAATAGAAAGATAATTTCTACTGAGCTGTCAAGGGACATGAAAAAGATAATACCACCTAAGTTTGATGGTAGTGCGGGAGGTGATGAAGCAGAAATTTGGCTTGTCCAAATGGAAAAATACTTTGAAATAAGAAATTATGACGAAGTAACAAAGGCAGCTTGGGGAGCCTACCAATTAGCAGGGGAAGCCTCAAATTGGTGGATGAACAAGAAATTGGAGTTGGATATAAGTTCTTGGAAATTGACGTGGGGAGAATTTGTGGAAATCTTCCGTAAGCGGTGGTTACCACAATTATTCTATGATCAGAAACTTTCTGACTTCCAAGAATTAAAACAAGGAACTATGTCAGTACATGAATACTGGGAAAAGTTCACAAGACTCCTTCGGTATGTTCCGATTTACCATAAGGATGAACGATTCCGCATCAGAAAGTTCATACTTGGGCTAAATGGCAAAATTGGTGGTGAAGTGGACATGCATGGTCCAACTACCATGGACTTAGTCTATGAAAAGGCTATAAAGCAGGAGCAGAAACTCAAAGCTGATTCTCATCGCCAAGAGAAAAAGGAGCACAAGAAGGACAGCGAGGTTATGGCCAAACAAACTCCAAAGAAGGATGAACCTGTTCGGGAAGCTGCTAAGTCAAAAGGAAAGAGATCTCACTTCGGTGGGAAAGATTTCCGTAAAGATCAGAAAAGGAACAACTATAATAGTGGAAACGCTAACAAGTCCAATGATGGAAACAATAAATCTGGAGAGACTTCCGGAAGAAAAGGACCTCCTACAGGATGTTTCATATGCAAAGGTGATCATTATGCTAGGGATTGTCCAAACAAAACTTCTGGGAATTCCTTGCCTCCACAAAAGGCTATGTTCCAGCAAAGGATACATGCAGCAGTTGATGATAGGCAAGCTGACTATCAAATAACGCCCATCGAAACAACAGGTAAATTATTTGGTTTACCTATCTCTGTTCTTATAGATACTGGTGCAACTGAAAGTTTTGTTTCTCCTAGTATAGCAAATAAATTGACTAGAAAGGCTGGGCACATGGCTACATCATGGAATGTAGAATATGCTAATAGTACAAGAGCAAAGGTGGACCAATGTCTCTTTGAGGCTAACTTAGAATTGCCTAGTTTCACCACTGAAGTCAATCTTTATGTCACACCATTAGGATCCTATGACGTCATCTTAGGAATGAATTGGTTGTGGAGACATAGAGCCATAGTTGACTGTGAATCAAAAACAGTTAAATGTTTAGATGACTATGGAAATCAAGTAAATCTTCAAGGAATACCTAAAGAGGTTAAAATTAGACAAATCTCAGCAATGCAATTGCTAAGAGCCAAAAAGAAAGGATGCAAACTTTTTGCAGTGAAGATTGAAGAATTAGGTGACCCTGATGATGAAAGTACACAAGAGATTGAAGATGGAGAAATTGATGAATCAGGAATCTCAGATATGGAGAAATATCCGGTTTTAAGGGAATATGCTGATGTATTTCCTGAGGAATTACCTGGTTTACCCCCTAAAAGAGTCTTTGATTTTTCTATAGACATAATTCCTGGATCCGAACCTGTATCCAAGGTACCATATAGAATGACTACTACAGAATTAGCAGAACTCAAGGCACAGCTAGATGAGTTGCTGACTAAAGGACTGGTAAGACCAAGTGTATCACCATGGGGAGCACCTGTAATCTTCGTCAAGAAGAAAGATGGAACAATGCGGCTTTGTATTGACTATCGCATGCTTAACAAAGCTACGATAAAGAACAAGTATCCACTACCTCGAATTGATGATTTGTTTGATCAAGTCAGAGGAGCAGCCGTATTTTCTAAAATTGATCTTAGATCCGGATATCACCAGCTTAGAGTTAAGGATGAGGATATCTATAAAACCGCCTTTAGAACTCGGTATGGACACTATGAATTCACAGTATTGCCATTTGGTTTGACAAATGCACCTGCAGCATTTATGAACCTTATGAATAGTGTATTCAGAGATTACTTGGATAAGTTTGTGTTGGTGTTTCTAGATGACATATTAATCTATTCTAGAAATGAAGAAGAACACAATAGGCACTTAGGAATGGTTCTACAACGTTTGCGTGAGCATAAGTTGTACGGAAAGCTATCCAAGTGTACCTTCTTCCAACGTAAAGTGCATTACTTGGGACATGTAATTTCAGCTGAGGGAATTGAAGTTGATCCAGCTAAGATCGCAGCAATAACTCAGTGGCCTGTACCTAAGAATGTACCTGAAGTGAGAAGTTTTATGGGACTAGCAGGTTATTATAGGAAGTTTGTTGAAAACTTCTCCAAGATTGCTTTTCCTATAACTTCCCTACAGAAAAAGGGAAAAAGATTTGATTGGAATGAGAAGTGTCAAAAGGCATTTGACCTACTCAAAGAGAAACTAACTACCGCACCAATTCTGAAAGTGCCAGATCCTGAAAGGAGTTTCACAGTTGTCACTGATGCTTGCGGAGAAGGACTTGGTGGAGTACTTATGCAAGATAATCAAGTAATTGCTTATGAGTCAAGAAAGCTAAAACCTTATGAGATAAATTATGCTTCGCATGATTTAGAGTTGGCAGCTGTCGTTCATGCATTGCGAATGTGGAGACACTATTTGCTTGGGAAACCCTTTGAGTTAAAAACTGATCATAATGGTTTAAAATACCTTTTTACTCAACCAAATCTAAATGCCAGACAGAGGAGATGGTTGGAGTTGATTGCTGATTATGATTTCAATATCAGCTACATCAAAGGAAAAGAAAACAGGGTTGCTGATGCATTAAGTCGAAGACGCCATATAGCTTCTATTGTTGCAATTCATACTGATTTTAAAGACCTAGTGCTCCAGAAATGTGCAGAAGATGAGTATTATTTGCAAGTTAAGCAAGCACTTAAAGAGAATCCTGAAGATTCAAGGTATGATGGTTTCAAGTTTGAACCAAATGGAATGCTTAGGTATAAAGGAAGGATGTATGTACCCAACATAAGCAACTTAAGAAATTTGGTGTGGAAAGAAGCACATGAGGCTCCATATTCTGGTCATCCAGGAGTAACAAAAATGATGGCCGATGTAAAGCCATTATATTTCTGGAAAGGAATGAAGGGAGATGCTGCTAATTATGTTGCAAAATGCTTGGAATGTCAACGAGTAAAAGCTGAGCATCATCATCCAGCCGGTTTGCTATACCCTCATGATATTCCAGAGTGGAAGTGGCAAGTGATAAGTATGGATTTTGTGCAAGGATTGCCTATGTCCAGAAATAAGCACAATACCATACTAGTAGTGGTTGATAGGCTAACTAAAGTAGCTCACTTTATACCTGGAAATCTAACTGATGGAGCACCAGTTATTGCAAGGAAATTTGTGCAAGAAGTATTCAGATTGCATGGAATACCTGAAAAGATCATTTCTGATAGGGATGCAAGAATTACTTCTAGGTTTTGGCAAACCTTATTTTCTGCACTCGGAACTCAGCTAAATATCAGCTCAGCATATCATCCGGAAACGGATGGGCAAACTGAAAGAGTAAATCAAGTTTTAGAAGACCTACTTCGGGTATATTGTATGGATCAGCAATATAAGTGGGAAGACTATTTACCTTTAGTCGAATTTGCCTACAATAATTCATACCATTCTGCAATCAAAATGGCTCCGTTTGAAGCCTTGTATGGTCGAAAGTGTCGAACTCCGATAAGTTGGGATAAACTTGAGGATCGAGTAAGTCTTGGACCTGTAATGTTAGCAGAAATGGAAGAGCAAGTAAAGAGTATAAAGCAAAGGTTAGCCGAAGCTAACAGTCGACAAAAGAGTTATGCTGATGCAAAGAGAGTACCTCGAAATTTTGCCATAGGTGATAAGGTTTTGTTGAGAGTCAAACCTCATAAAAGCTCCATTAAATTTGGAAAGTCATCCAAATTAGCTCCACGATATGTTGGACCTTTCGAGGTTTTAGAAGAAGTAAACCCAGTAGCCTATCGAATTGCATTACCACCTGCTCTTGCTCGAATGCATAATGTCTTCCATGTGTCCTACCTTAAGAAGTATATACCAGGTGATAACCATGTTATTGATTGGACTGCTTTACAGGTAAAGGATCCCGGGGTAGTAATGCTCGAGCCTATTAAAGTGCTTGAAGTCCGCAAGCTACGCTTACGGAACAGAGAAGTCTCTCAATGTAAAGTCCAGTGGGATCAATATACTGAGGACTCAGCTACCTGGGAAGACTATGAGGAAATCCGGAGGAAATTTCCTGACATTCTTGAGGCATTCAAGAATGGTGAATAAAGTAGTGTTTTGTTGTTTTTATGCTTTAAATAATACCTTGTTCATCGGGGACGATGAATCATAAGGGGGGGAGTATGTTACACCCCGATTGTATAGCTACTATTCATAGGATGTACATTGTAAATGTTGAATCTTTCTGTTGAATAAATTGAATTGTTCTTGTGATCAATTGGATGTATCCTAAATGATTGTCTCTTTATCTGATGCTTCTATTGATGTAAATCTTGAATGAAATTAGCATATTGAGTTATGAAATAATGTTGTTCTAACTTTCTACGATGCTTAATGTATATTACTTTGGTCTTGAGCAAATAACTTCCGTTACCATGTCATGATTTGCAGGGAACAGGTTCGTACCTCGAGACAGAGGAGAGATATCACTCGGGGAAGAACTTGGTCGGGTAAACAGTAATGGATACCAACTGGACATACACACACAAACCTTAGAACTGTGTAAGCTAAGTCATTGTTCTGGTTAAAGGTAAGTCATCCGTAGGCTTGTCTAGTATCATTAGGAGTCGTGTCTTCTTCTGAATGTGTAAACAAGTGATGCTTGCCAGTATAACCTTATAAATGATAAGTTCTGGTTAGAGGTGGATATGTGTATTTGTACATACGAATACGATATGTACAAGTACCCATAAGTACATTCATGTCGATACAAACGTATTAAGCAGATGGATATGCCATACGTATGTGTCGATATAAATGTATTTATGGATACTTATACATGTAGTATATATACTGATATATATACAAGTATACATACCCACGGCTAACGAGATAAATGAATTATATATTGTAATGATATCTTCCCTCTGAAATTATACGAATACATATATATAATTTACATGTTTAACGTATAATGTAAATGAATATATATGTATTAGTATAAAGTTAAGTATTTCAATATATTTAATATTATATTAAAATATTAATATAATATAGTTTAAAATGTATATAATATTATTTAAATTGATAATTTAAATAATTATACATAAACTATATTATATAAGTATTTTAATAGAATATACAAAATATATTTAAATAAAAGATTTGACAAAATCAAATGAAATGAAAATTAAACATTTTAAAACACTTTTATAAAATGCGAATGCAAATCTGGGAAGAGCATAAAAATCGCGGATTTCTTAAAATCGCGAATTTCTTTAAAAACGCAGATTTCTCAAATGTATTCGTTGAAATGTTAAACTTCAAATTTGAGCTTGAACAAATGCGTCATTTTTACTTTGAAAACTTTATTAAAATATTGAAGATTTACCAAAGCGAAATAAAGAAGAAAAAACGCGAAAATGCTGAAGGAAAATGAAAAACGCGCAGAGAAATCGCGCGACTAGGGCCAGGCGTCAGAAAATAGATGAGATATTTCTTGCTTTGCAAAAAGAATGAAATGTGGACGCCATTTGAGCAAGGAAAAAGTCTGAAATGGAAACTTGGCATTTAACCTAACTGTAAAAACGCGCCAGATTGAGAGTTGTCACGTTTTTAACAGTCTGAAACAAATTCGAAATGAAATAAACTTCTTGCTGTCAAACATGGAGGTCGAAACCCTCACCAAATGGATACACGTTTTTAGTTTGAAACATTCTTCAACCTGCTGGCAGTTCTGGCGCCATAGAAGGTGGAAATCAGTTTTAAAATTAACCTATAAATATACCTGCGTTTGGCATTCTTACTCACACGAATTTACAGTCAAGTTTCTTGAGTATTTTATAGCTAAAAAGTGAATTCGCCATAGTAGAGAAATTGCTAAGTTATTTTGTTAATGTGAAGTATTCTCTGAACAAGAGAGCAGAAGTTGAAATTGCTGGTAATCTTTGAATAGAAGAGGAGTAATCAGGAATTGCCTTTTACTGTGTTGAGTATTTGGTTTCAAGAATCCAAGCTGAAAGTGATCTGAGTAAAGGCCAGTGAAGGAGCTATCTTCCAAACTTGTGGAAAGCTAAATCAGGCATGCTAAACTCATACTTTACATATTAATCTGATAAGTCTCTGAATTATAGTCATGGCTGGAAAGAAATGAGTTTGATTGTCTTAAGATTGAACTAAAAAGAATAGTAGTTTCTTAACCATTATCATGAATATAGTCTTGTCATGGCTTTTGTTGTCATGGTGTACATTTTACATTAGTTAATGGAAAGCAATCTGCATTGTGTTTAAATGGCTCTATATAATGAGCATATGCTTGTGTTTAAATAATAGTTACTAGGGTTGAGTCAAGAATATTTGCAAGATATACTCTACAACTTAATACAAACAACTTAATCAAGTTATTGTATCCCTAGGATGAATATATCCTGAATTAGGGCGTCAGTTGTAGTATCTTGTTTAATAGATTCATCATTCCAGTAGTAAAATGTTGTAGGAAGTCTAGGGTACGGACTACCCCGATAGACCAACCTACGCGTAGAATTAAGATAGCCTTAAGTCAAGTTGAACCTGGCTAGTGAATGTGACGTATGACCTATGTTCTTCGTTGAACGTAAACACTTTGGCCAAAGTAGTGTAAGGAACCATTTAGTTGTTGTACTACACTGTCAGTTCACCGTGATTCCGAAATACAACCTAGTTTGTGATTTGCCGATAGCACGAAAGCTAGTTTTGTAGAATCACAGCACTATGTCCAGTTGGTAGTCATTAGAGGTTACCCAACCAATCTCTTCTTCGAAGGGAGGGCCGTTCATTGCAAAATGATCGTGCGGGGGACCGCATTATAAGTCCGTGGTTGGCGGAAAAACGCTCGAGTGATGTTTCTCCTCCACGAACACCCGACGGATGATCCAAAGCTTGACAGGACGAATTCCTGGACCTTCTTATTTCTATTGGTGTCAAAAGCCTACGGGCTATGTATGTATGTTTCTCTTCATGCTTTGTAATTTCATTTGAAATGAAATAGTTTAAAGATGCAAAAGATGTTTCTTATTTATGTTTTGAAAAGAAATTTTTAATCAAAATGGTATTGTTCTTACTTTTATGTATGAATTGTAAAGTTTTAAATTTATCGTACAAGTGTGTTCGTTAGACATCCCATTATACATTGTTGGACATCTTGATGGCAATATGAAACATCATCAATGATAAAGTATCATACTCCAATTCCAAAGCCAAGTAGTCAAATAAGGTACCTACATCTGGGGCCTTACATAATGTTCTTCGTCAATTGACTTTTTCAATTGTTATCCGCCTCCTAACTAGCAGCTAAGTGATAACTACCAACTCATGACCGCCAACTAAATCACGACTATTAACAACTATCATAACCAAGCACAAACATTGCATATACTTGAATTATCAATGGTTATGGTCAAGTATGACCATTACCTATATGGTAATGAGAAATAAGTGGATGGACTATGGACGAAGATGGTGCATGATCTTTTTCTAGTAAATTACTTCCTCAAATTGTGTGATCTTCTGAGACAATTATTTAATGTTTTACTGTTGCATTTGGAGATCTCTGCTGTTACTGACAATAATTTTCTTATTGTCAACAATTGGTAGGTGAAGCCTCGTTTGCAAAGAATTTTCTATTCTAGGTTCATTCTATTGTTATTTTCTTAACAAGTGTTTCTATTTGATTTCTACATAGAATAATATATTTTCCATGCAATTATTGATTTGAAGGATTGAATTTTGAATCATCTGTTTCTTGGTATTATTTCTTACTCTTACAAAGTTCTAAATGTGCAGGGTTGTACTCTTGGCAGCAGGATGGGTGATATTCCTTTCATTATATATT